>JANZXR010000003.1:23364590-23390956 GCA_027575705.1 Erythroxylum echinodendron
TTTTAAGTATCCCTGGTGGGGAATTCCTCCCCCGTGGGCCACGGGTCCAGATGTCACGTAAGACGTCAGGCCGTGGACCCGGCCGGGGAGGGGTTCCAGCATGTAAACCTATGATTAAGCTTTTGGTGTCGTTACCAGGGAGATGATTAGTTTAGTTCTTTAGTCTAAGGTCTTTTATTTTTTAAAAAAGTTTAAGGTAAAAAGTAGAAATGCGTCACGACTTCTTAGAGTGAGAATGAGATATTTGAAGAGTTGAATGCTAAGAAGATATTAAAAGAACGATTAGAGAGGATATATATATTATAGGAAGTAAGGGACTCTGATAGATTTTAATGAGCCCCAATTTAGTTGGGGAAATCATCATCCGTATATGTGTTGGATCTAAAAATAAAACATGTAATATTTGGCTAAAACAGTATATTTCAAAACTTTTGTAAAAGTCAAAATACAGCAGAAGCAAGATAACCAAATCAACATGCCAATCCATACATGATACGGTATATGGAAAATAATTATCATAAGAACAAGATGGAGATTATATTACCGACTCCTTTGTTACAGGTCTAACTCCTCGCTGTGTTATCCTCTCCTTCTTCTTGTATCCTCTCCTAGCTTTAGTCTTGCTTTTGAATCCTTTCTTTTGTCAATGTATCATCTCTTTGTTGTTGTATCCTCAACTAATGTGACCTATCACTTGTTCTTCTTGGACAACCTGGTTAACAAGATCCTTTGGTGGGAAAGGAGAGGAAATATTTGGAGGAGATTTTTCTTAGAAGAAAGAAGCCAAAGATGAGACACCTCTCATGCAAATTTTGGCCACGTGCAAGAGAGGAGAGAGAGTCCAAAAAATGCAAGAACACCTCTCTTACACCTTGTCAATTTTGGTTATGCATGAAAAGAAAGTAGAAAGCATCCAACGCATCACTTCATTCTTTTAATCAAAACATAAAGACGACAAAATGAGACTCTTCTCATTTGTTTTAAGATGTCTATATGAAAAGACCAATAACCTAAAATGACATGTCAATTTCGGTTCTAGTGATGAAAGAAGGAAGATCATCCATCAAATGCACATCTTTCATCTTTAATCAAATGGATGCTAAAAGGTTACATTACATGTCATCATTAAAAGACAACCATTAAACCATTTAATGGTAAGATCATTACTCCATTTAATGATGATAGAGCATGATAAATACCATCTTCATTTAGCAATTAAATGCTAAATGTGCAGCTACACATTCAGCCCTAATAAAATCGAAATTGCACCTTCCATTTCTTTAACAATTTTATTTTAATTTAATTAATCAAATTAGTCAAATTAAACAAAAGTTTAGCGCATTTCTAAATGTCCATTTGGGCTTCTAATTAAACATTAATTAGTGCAAGCCCAACATTCAATCATGGGCTTTAAAACATCCATTTATATTTCTTACTTTGCTTGATAACCTTCCTTATAGCCAAGTGGGGAATCTTATTAGAGTTAGATAATTCAAGCTCCAATAAGCCCAGAATTAATTCAATCTCATTAGAATTAATGCAATTAATTCTAGCTTATTAACGAAATGTCATTCCACTAAAGACAATTAGTTGAACCCTTGAATTACTAAATATTATAAGAACATATATTTCAAATAAGATGTCCGATTGCAAACCCTATTGTGAACCTTATTATAGTCACCCGAACAATAAAGGGTAAAATTGCCGCTTTGCCCTTATGTTGGTTTTTCCTTCTAAATCTCCTGTTTTACTCTATATGGTGATTAACACACAAGATCTCATCTTGGTCTTAAGACTTGATGGGTAGCTATTCCATCAAACTCCTGGTGCTATTTGAATCACAAATTTCTATAAAACATCTAGAAGTGATGATGTTACTATAAATTCTTTATTTGAGTGAGTGTTCCCTGATACATGTTTCAATTAATAATTCCAACATGCAGACACTAGATTAATACTCTGTAAAAATCCATTTCGATCATATCAAGAATTATAATGGAACATATATGAGTTCACCACTCATTAAGATTGCGGTTTATAATAAGCAAATGCTAAAATGTATGTTTTAAGATTAAAGTAACGACCTACTTTATTCATTAAAACAGACATGATTCCAGATTTATTTAATAGTGCCATTGTCTATAGTCAACTACTATCATAATATGTAACTCATCATTCCCTTAAAGTAAACTCCTTTACTTACATGGAGATAAATCGTAATACCACAGTCTAAACCATAATCAAGTGACCAACTTGACTATTCAACTGTGAATCAATTAATTTAGATTATAAGAATCTACATATTTCCCATACAACTCTATGTATAAGTATATTACTTACAAAGAATCTTGGTACCTGATGACTAGATATATAACGCTCTTAAAACCAAACTCCTTTGTTTTATTAATACTAAATATTTTCATTACAAAAGTAACTGGAAGAAAATGAAGTTAAAACTGAATACACTTGCTTTCCAAGGCACTATATTTACATAATTCCAACAATCTCCCACTTACCCTAAAGTAAGTTTGAGATAATGTCTATGTGAGGGAATCATCAAGGTTTTGCTCTGTGGGAATCTTTACCACATTCACCTCACTAAGTTGTATTATCTCCCTTATGAGATGATATTTTCTCTCAATGTGTTTGGCAATTTTATAGTTCCAAGGTTCTTTAGAATTAGCCACTACCCCACTTTATCACAACAAAGTGTAATGTTCTTTTCTACCTATGGAACTACCTCCAAATTATTTAGGAACTTACAGAGCCAAACTACTTCCTTTGGTGCTTCATAAGTAGCAACATACTTAGCCTCCATAGTCGAATCAGCAACACAAGATTGCTTGATACTCTTCCAGACTATGGCCCCACCTCTTAAAACAAATATAGAGCCAAAAGTTGATTTCCTTTAGTCAACATCTGATTAGAAATCAGAATCTGTATATCCTGTCGGAATAAGATTACTTTTAGAGTAAACAAGCATTAAGTTCTTCATCTTACGAAGATACTTCAGTATGCACTTAACAGCAATCTAATGCTCCACTCCTGGATTAGACTGAAATCTGCTTACTAGTCCCACTGTGTAACAGATATCTAGTCAAACTTCTAACTGCCGAAGCATATAGAATGTTACGCATACATTCAACCTCCTCTTGGGTTTTAGGTGCTTGTTCCTTTGAAAGTTTGATTCCATGTCTAATAGGTGTCCCTCTTGGAATCTTGCATGGTGAAATTGTTGAGCATGTTCTCAATGTAATTTAGTTGAGATAAGGCTATCAGTTTGTTCTTAAAATCCGTTATAATTTTGATCCCTAGAACATAGATAGCCTCTCCTAAATCCTTCATTGAAAACTGTTTGATAAGCCATCCCTTAACTGTAGATAACATTCCTACATCGTTCCTAATGAGCAGAATGTTATCAATATATAGAATTAGAAAATAACCTTTCCTTCTTTTATCCTTTCATAGATACAAGGCTCATTTAGGTTTTGTATGAACACATAGGTTTTGATAGACTTATCAAACGTAATGTTCTAAGACCTAGATGCATGCTTAAGTCCATAAATGGACCTTTGCAATTTGCATACCTTATGCTCATTAACCGACTCAACAAAACCTTCTGGTTGGGCTATATAAATGGTCTCCTCAAGATCCCCATTAAGAAATGCAGTCTTAATCTCCATTTGACATATTTTATAATTGAAATAAGCTGTTATGGCTAAAAGAATCCTAATAGACTTAAGCATGGAAACTGGAGAAAAAGTCTCCTCATAGTCTATACCCTCTTTTTGAGTATAGCATTCAGCTACCAATCTAGCTTTAAAGGTCTCTACCTTTCCATCTGATCCTCTTTTCCTTTTGTAGATCCATTTACACCTTATGGCTTTTATACCTAGTGGTATATCTACAAGGATCCAAACTTCATTAGCATACATGGAATATATTTCCAATTCCATCGCTTTAAGCCATTTTTCTACATCAACATCATTAATAGCCCATGTATACGTAATGAGATTCATTTTTTCTTGGTCCGAGATGGAAATTACGCCTTCTCATAGACCTAGATATCTATCTGGCTATCTCACAACCCTCCCACTACATCTAGGAACAACTTGATGTTTAGGTTGCTCTTCTGATTCAACTCTTGAATTCATTTCGACATCTTACTCTGCTATATCCAAATGAACTCTTAGTTTGGATGAAATAGCTAACTCTTTAAGTACTACTTCACTTCTTCCTTTGCGATTTTCACAAACTCTTCCTCTAGGAAGGTTGTACTTCTTGACAAAAATACCTTCCTATCCTGAGGATTGTAAGAACTTTCCCTCGAGTTGCTGTAGGATATCCTACAAACAACATACTTTTGACCTTGGTTCCATCTTTGTGGATTTAGGCCTTAAAACAAAGCTGGATAGCCCCAAGCCCTCAAGTGTCACAATGAAGATACTTGACCAGTCCACAACTCCCTAGGTGTTTTAGGTACCGATTTGGATGGAGCAAGGTTGAGAACATATGTTGTTGTTTGTATGGAATATCCCCATAACGATTCTAGAAGGCTAGCATAGCACATCACTGATCTTACCATTTCTAATAGAGTCCTATTCCTCCTATCAACCACACCATTCTATTAAAGTGTTCGAGGAGCTGATAAGTTGGAAACAATTCCACTGTTAATTAAATATTGCTGGAACTCTCCAGATAAGTACTCACCACCTTGATCTGATCGAAGTTGTTTTAATGATTTGCCTAGCTACTTCTTAGCTTCGGCTTTGAATTATCTGAACTTTTCAAAGGATTCACTCTCTTTATGCATCAAATACAAATAGCCATGTCTTGAGTAATCATCTATAAAGGTTATGAAGTATTCATAACCTCCTCTAGCTTATACGTTTATGGGCCCGCACACATTTATATGTACCAGGTCCAATGTAGATTCAGATCTGTTTCGTTTAGAAGGAAATGAGGCCTTAGTCATTTTTCCTTCAATACAAGATTCACAGGTGGGTAATGGATCATTATCCAATCCTATAAGGATCCCATCCTTTATTAACCTATCAAGTCTTTTCTGATTAATATAACCCATTCTTAAGTGCCACAGATATTTTGAATTAATGCTAGAGTCATTGAAATGTCTTATGTTTATTAATTCTGTGGTATTTAGTGAGCCTTTCATAGGTTCTATAAAGAACAATCCCTGTTTAATTGTTGCATTACAAATAAAATCCTTATTCTCATATATTGAAACAACATTTTCAAAATATAAGGAATAACTAAACTTTATTAAACAAAAAATAGAAATCATGATCCTTAAAATCATTGGTATGTAATAAACATCCTCTGAATATAACCTATAACCACTAGGAAAGTCCAAGATAACTACTCTAACTGATTATGATAAAACATAGGAACTATCTGCTATCTTGACGTCAAACTGGCCTTTAAGTAGTCTTCTCCTTTGCTGGAACCCCTGAAATGAATTGAAAATATGGTTAGTAGCTCCTGAATCTAATATCCAAGAATAAGATAAATCTGCCACATTTCTAGTTCCTAACAAACTTAGGAAACCCATCCCTTGTTTTCTTTTGAGGGACTCTAGGTAGACTGGATAGTTTCTTTTTCAGTGGCCCACCTTATCATAGTGGAAACACTTTCCTTTAATGTTCTCTTTGACCTTCTTTTTCATAGGTTAGGCATTGAACCTTGTTTGGGCCTTCTTTTTCATTAGACCTTTATCTTTTGCTTGCCCTTATCTTTGGGTTTAGAACAAGATGCTACATTAGCTTCTGCCCATGAGCCTTGATATTTAATATCTCCTCCATACTCTGAAAAGTATTCATCAACTCACTCAAGGTGTAATCCTTGCTGTTGAGCTCATAGTCCAACTTAAATTGATGAAAAGAAGAGTTTAAGCTATTGATGATCATAATCACCTGCGTGTTCACATCCATATCCGCCCCAAACATCTCAACCTCAGTGACCGCAGAGATTACCTTAAGCATGTAATCTCGGACCAGTTCACTAGGTTTTTGTTTGATATTATGAAAGGTTTGGATAGCTTTCACCTTTGCAGACCTGGTCCTCACACTAAACATCTCATATAGGTGATGAACCATTACACTAGCAGTTTTCATACAAGCAATTTGCTTTTACAACATGCCACTGACAGAAGCTAGAATATAACACTTAGTAGTCTTATCAGCATTTTGCCATCGTTCATATTGTTTGACTTGCTCAGGAGTTGAATTTGCACCCAGAGGTGCAGGATCATTTTCAGTTAATACCCATGAAATTCGTTTATATTGAAGAACAATGTCTAGGTTACATCTCCATTCATTAAAATTCTCTCCATTTTCTAATTTGTTATTTGTCAAGAGTAAAGCAAGTGGATTCATTTTGTGGTGATTATGTCTTAAAATATAAATTATTAAAGAGTAAGTAAACTAGTTAACAATATTGGAACTTTGAATAAAATCATGATGCATGTATGCATGATGATAGATTTAACAAAACTTAAAAAAACAATTAAATCTTTATATGACGATTAGTTTTTCTTAGCAATAATAGACTAAGTGACGGTGGGCCATCTTATCTATTAAAAGAAAAACTGGGACCCTCCCACTCAAAAGGCTACCAAGCATCTTCGTGCCTAACTTTTTAAGAAGCGTCATAATTTGGTCCATACATTTATCAATAGAGCTATGGTGGGCAGGTTATTTAATAAATTATGTTGAGTGTATAACCATTTGATTTATCCACTAAAGGCACTTGCAAATCATTCCTTATTGGGAGGTCACATTTTCTACCAATGAGTTGATTTATCCTTTAGGAGACCCAAACCGTGCAAGATCTAAGATTCATACCCTCCAGTGGGGAGTAACACTTCACCACATGCAAATAGGCCATCATTTGGAGACCGTGGACTCTCACATGAGCATCCTCTCCCACTCAATCTTTTTGGGCTTTAAGTTTTAAATACCATCTTATCTAGATGCAATTTATTAACCATTCTCTATTGTTTCATCATATATCTTATACATAATGAATGCATGGCAAAGCCTAGGATTGACAATTTCTTAAGTGACATACAATCACATAATATCACATATTATTTGCATTCATTTATCCATTCATCATATGAACTAATAAGCCACTTTTGATTGTCCATCTTAGAACATAAAAAAAAAAATTACAAGGCTTTTAGGCCCAAAATAATCTACTTAGACTTGGATCTTCTGCATTGAACTCTTCGCTCATATGACCTAGCCCATTTAGTAAAAAATGTGTAATGGCATTTTATAAAAAAGAATTTTGTTAATTTGAAAACAAAAAATCCAACACTAAATTTTCATAAATTCGAATCTTTGTCATAAAAAATAAAAACAGTACTTATTTTCATTAAAACCGAAAATTGTTCCATTAAAACAAAAACCAGCACTTTTTTTTTATCAAAACCGAAACTTGATTCATTAAAACAAAAATCCAGCACTTGTTTTTACATAAAAATCGAATCTTGATTCATTAAAACAAAATTCAATCATTTTTGTTTTCACAAAACCTTAACTATGCCAATACACAAAAGGATACATCGAAACCATTACCTCTTCATTTCTTCATTCCATGGCTGCTTTATTTTCATCATTACATCAATTTGTACATTACAAAATCAAAATAAATAGAAAAATGAAGCCAGGGAGGAAGCATGGTGATGATAGAACTCCTTCCTTGTTATGAACAAAATAAAGAAACTTACATGGTAAATATAAATTCTATGGATAACCAAAAGACCAAAACATACACTATATATAATTCTATCAGATAAAAATATGCAGCACATAAAAAATAATTTCCAACCTATGCATCACATATAGGAACCAAAATCACGCATAACAAACAGGTCTCAGATACCAATTGTTGAATTGGAAAATAAAACATGCAAGATTTGGCTAAAATGGTAGATTTCAAAACTTTTTTAAAAACCAAAACACATTGGAAGCAAGATAACCAAATCAACATGCCAAGCCACACATTATACGGTATCTGGAAAAAAATTATCATAAGAATAAGATGGAGATTATATTACTGACTCATTTGCTACAGCTTTAACTCCTCGCTATGCTATCCTCTCCTTCTTCTTTTATCCTCTCCTAGCTTTAGCCTTGCTTTTGAATCCTTTCTTTTGTCAATATATCCTCTCCTTGTTGTTGTATCCTCAACCAATTTGATCTACCACTTGTTCTTCTTGGACAACTTAGTTAACAAGATCCTTTGGTAGGAAAGGTGAAGAAATATCTGGAGGAGATTTTTCTTAGAAGAAAGAAGCTAAAGATGAGACACCTCTCATGCAAATTTTGGCCAACACATGAAAAAAAGGAGAGAGAGTCCAAAAACTCTCTTACACCTTTTCAATTTCGGTTGTGCATGAAAAGAAAGAAAGTATAAAGCATCCAATGAATCACTTCATTCTTTTAATCAAAACATAAAGAAGCCATTAAATGAGACTCTTCTCATTTGTTTTAAGATGGTTATATAAAAAGACCAATAACCTAAAATGACATGTCAATTTCGGTTTTAGTGATGAAAGAATGAAGATGATCCATCAAATGGACATCTTTCATCTTTAATCAAATGAATACTAAAAGGTTACATTACATGCCATCATTAAAAGACAACCATTAAACCATTTAATAGTAAGATCATTACTCCATTTAATGATGATAAAGCATGATAAATACCATCTTTATTTAGCAATTAAATGCTAAATGTTCAGCTGCACATTCAGCCCTAATAAAACCGAAATTACACCTTCCATTTCTTTAAGAATTTTGTTTTAATTTAATTAATCAAATTAAACCAAAGTTAAGCGCATTTCTAAATGTTCATTTGGGCATCTAATTGACCATTAATTAGTGCAAGCCCAACATTCAATCATGTGCTTTAAAACCTCCATTTATATTTCTTACTTTGCTTGATAACCTTCCTAAAATCCAAGTGGGAAATCTTATTAGACTTAGATAATTCAAGCTCCAATAAGCCCAGAATTAATTAATCTCAATAGAATTAATTCTAGCTTATTAACTAAATGTCATTCCACTAAAGGCAATTAGTTGAACTCTTGAATTACTAAATATTATAAGAACACATATTTCAAATAAGATGTCCAATATAAACCCTATTATGAACCTTATTATAGCCATCCGCACAACAAAGGGTAAAATTACCGTTTTTCCCTTATATTGGTTTTTCCTTCTAGATCTCCTGTTTTACTCTATATGGTGATTAACACACAAGATCTCATCTTGATGTTAATACTTGATGGGTAGCTAGTCCATTAAAGTCCTGGCGCCAGTTCAATCACCAATTTTCATAAAACATCTAAAAGTGATGATATCACTATAAATTCTTTACTTGAGTAAATGTTTCCTCATACAAGTTTC
Organism: Erythroxylum echinodendron; assembly: GCA_027575705.1. Classification (NCBI taxonomy): domain Eukaryota; kingdom Viridiplantae; phylum Streptophyta; class Magnoliopsida; order Malpighiales; family Erythroxylaceae; genus Erythroxylum; species Erythroxylum echinodendron. The sequence continues at coordinate 23,374,025 of JANZXR010000003.1, forward strand.
AATGAATAATTCCAACATGCAAACACTGGATTAATACTCTGTAAAAATCCACTCTGATCATATCAAGAATTATAATGAAACATTTATGAGTTCACCACTCATCAAGATTGCAGTCCTTAATAAGCAAATTTTAAAATGTATACTTTAAGATTGAAGTAACGGCCTACTTTATTCATTAAAACATATATGATTCCAGATTCTTTTAATAGTACCATTATCAATTGTCAACTATTATCATGATATGAAACTCATCATTCCCTTGAAGTAAACCCATTTACTTACATGGAGATAAATAGCAACACTATAGTATAAACCATAATCAAGAGACCAACTTGACTATTCAACTGTGAATCAATTAATTTAGATTCTAATATACATGTTTCCCATAGATCTCTATGCATATGTATATTACTTACAAAAGAATGTTGGTACCTTATAACTAGATATATAATGCTCATAAAACCAAACTCTTTTGTTTTATTAATAATAAATATTTTCATTACAAAAGTAACTGGAAAAAAATTAAGTTAAAGTAGATACACTTGCTTTCCAGGGCACTATATTTACATAACTCCATCAATACGAACCCATGCATTTTAAGGTGGCAAAACTACTTAGATTTCTATTGGTCCGATAATGTAAGCACTCAAATGAGGCATCAAGGCCTACTTGAATTCGAACAAGATGAATCCATTTCATGGGATTCTAAGCTGGAAAAAATCATGGATATGCTCACAGACATGGAAGAGATCTAGAGAGATTGGAAAAGAAGTTTGAGTAAGTAATCGAAGATTATGCCTCTTTTATTCATAATCTAGAGGTTCAAATAAGCCAACTTTTTAGGGAATTTTATAAGCAAAGTGTGAAAAACTGTTCGCGAAGCATAAAAGTAAATTCAATAGAGCCATTTCAGGTTATCACACTTAGGAATAGGTTAGAGTTAAAAGAACTAGTGTGAAATCAAACTGAACCTAACCTTAGAGAAGACTAAGAAATCAAAGAAGAAGATAAAGAGAATAATGTCAACCATCCCTATTATTCACCAGATCTTGATATACCATACGTGAACATCGAAAAATCTAAGGGATATGTTCAAGAAAAGAACTCTATCTTTTGGAATGATGATGATCAAATGACATTCAACACGAATGATGTAATTAAGACTTTGAAGGTTAGTAACTTATTCAGGATAATTGACGCGTTTGAAACATCTGAAGAAAAAGAGGACAAAGGAAAAATGACAACAGACATCGAGTTTGAAGAAAGTATGGAAATCTCTATTCATAAAGTGAATGAAGCAAAGAAGACAAAGGTGATTATTGAAGAAAGAGAGGAACTCACCTTCTTATAGGACAAACTATTAGATTTGAAGGAAGATTCAGGGAGTTTTGTTATTCCCTATTTTATTGATAGTTTGTTAGAAAAAAGGACATTATTGAGCTTGATTGGTTTGCTCAACTTTATTAATATTGTTCGTCTGATCATTTTTTAATTTAATAGCTTACTCACAGGCTACAACATTGATGTTGAACTAGTAGGGTGGAAGCAAGCTGCTCATAATTGATCCTGGTTGAGTTTTAAAGGAAGTCGGTTAAGCTAATGGCCATAAATTAGCATGTTTAGTAGTTAGATTTAAATTTTTGTGTAGTTAGGTTTGTTTTAAATTCTTAAATAAGTTTTGAATAAATTGGATCTGTTTGGGTTGCTAATTCTGTTGTTTTCTTGAATCACTTAAAAGATATGGAAACACCCAAACTATTTAATAAAAACATGACTTAGTTGAGTAACCGGATTGACATTCATCACCAATGTTTGCTTCTACGTAAAAAGACTAAGTTTATGTTTTAAAAAATGAAAAAATGTGTTTCATTAATAAAACCTACCAGACTTGTAATAAGCTTGACTTTTTGTGAAAATATACTTAAAAATAGTTACAGAGTCTGAAGGACCAAAGAATTATTAATTTGTGTGTGCAATTGAAAAGCGTAAATAAATTAACACTTAGATCTCGACTAAATTGTATATTTAGTTCATAGCCCTTAGATATAGATTATGCATGTTAATGATTATATATAACTTATATGATTACGTTTAAGATTAAATTGATTTCATGAAGTCGAAGCCATTGCCTCATTATTGCATTGTGTGTTGTGCGTTGTGTGTTTGTTGTTCTGTTTTCTTAAGGACAAGCAAACATTTAAACGTGGGGATGTTGATAGTTGTGATTTGCATGATGTTTTAAGGTTCAATTTGTTAAGTAATTAATGTTAATTTAAGTGTTTAGTGTGCATTTATGTTTTAATTGTGTTAGTTTATGTTTTTAAGTGTTTTTATGGGTTAGTATGAGTCTTTGAGCTTAAATGTGATATTTTTGAGGTACCTTGATGTGTTTATTGGTGTTTTAGGATAAACGGCGAAGAACGGAGAAGTTTCCTAAAAAATGGCCCACAATCGTGGTGCAACAGGCCACGATTATGACAGAAAAAAGTGAGATGATAGGACCCAGACTATGATCGTGCACTTTGGGCCACGATCATGATAGAGAGGGTTAGGCGCTAGCCACGATCGTGGCAGGCAGGGCCATGTTCATGACCTGCATCGGGCTGACACAAAAACTTAAGTTTTGTAAGACTTTTTAGACCGCTTTGACCCCGAATCAACCCTATGGCTCCCGAAGTATAAATACAAAATTAGGGGATATATGAAGCAGTCTGGGAGACAGTCTTTATAGAGCTTTCACATCAGCCTAAATTCAGAAACCATAGAGAGCCATTGAGTAATTTGAGGAAGGAGACGAAGCAAGAGAGACACAGAGACGAAGCTTGATGCGAATTGCTTCCCAAAACAAGTGGTTTCCAGCCATCACTGCCTCCATTGATCCATTCTGAGCATATTTTTCAATTTATTTTAGTTTTATTGATGTATTAAATTGAGATAATTATTGACAATAGGCAATGTCGAATGTTGATTATTGTCTAAACTCACCTTCAGGAGTTTGTCTTTGATTTTATTAAAATCTAATTTATTGCATTTTTATTTGAGTTATTTATGAATCAATATCTGTTCTTAATAATTCGACAATAAACGAAGAGGGTAAGCCGAGTGAATATCATCAAATGGGGCTAACGAGAGTTAGGTAAATTGATAGATAAGAATTGAATTAAGCCGGTGAAATTGTGTAACTTGAGATCGAGCATAGGTTTCTAATAGGTTATTAGACAATTTTAGAACTAATTTAGGTTTTGGGTCAATTGTGAGTTGATAGATCACAATTCCATAATTTAAATTTGGGATTATTAATTAGTGTTTAAAGATTATAACTTGAGAGAAAGTAATTCAAACTAGGACCGTCCCAATAATTTGGTAATTGCAAAATTGATTAGATTTTTGTTAATTTCATATTAAAACCTCCTTTCTCTCAATTGATAGTTCCTAAGTTAATTCTTGATTTGGATGTTTGATTTACTGTTTTTTATTATTTAAATTTAATTCTTATAATCGATTATGGATTGGTTAATTTTCTGCATTTATTGTTTGTTTTAGATTGATGCGATATAGTTCGACCTTAGATTTTAGGATTAGACAAACCCTCCTCGTGGGATCGATACCTTAAGTACTATGCAAACACTTGTGCACTTGCTGTGTTATCAAGGTTAAAATAGTAAAACTTAGCATGCGTAAACCTACAACTAGTAGGTCCCGCACTTTCAATACATCGAAGTGGATGCCTCGCAAAATAGTGATAAAACTTTTCTAGACATTTGTAATTTATGCTCTAATTAAACAACATCTTGTTTTGAACATAGGAGTTGCTGAGAGTAAAATTCTAGAAAAAGATCCAATTGTATGGAAAATACTTTAAAAAGTTATGCAGGGGCATCCTGTATTGATGAATAGAGCATCTATTCTGTATTGATAAGGGATCCAAGCATCCAAAACCATTTTGTGGAAGGAAGTGCTATTTGTTTACATGCATTAGTTCGTAAGGGATCAATGCAACCTTTGACGAGGGATCAAATGGCTGTTCATGTACCTTTATCATTGGATGCTCAAGCTGAGGCTTGTTTACTTATGTTATCTCCAGCTATTTGAGATCCCATTTTTTACCAACTTAAGATATGATTATTGGGCCCTATGTATTAACAAGTGGGAACCATCGAGGTATTTATGCAACTAGGTATAATCCAGGTAATCGCAGAAATCATCAAAATGAAAGAATTAATGATAATAATGATAAGTATATGAAAGAACCCCTTTTTTGTAATCCCTATGATGTAATTGGAGCATATTGGTAGAAAAGAATCTATTTAGATGGTCTTTTGTGACTCCAGTGGCAACTAGATCAATGCATTATTACTTTAAGAGAAGTTCCTATCGAAGTTCACTACGAATCTTTGGGTACCTCTCATGAGATTTATAGACACTATCTAATAGTAAGGAGTATAAAAAAGGAAATTTGTTGTATATACATTTGAATCACCATTGGTCATATTTATCTTTAACGAGAAATTAAAGAAGCTATATAAGGGTTTTGCCAAGATTGCTCAAATCAGATGGTACCTAATCTAATCATAATGATCTAAGCTAAGTAATTTTATAACATCCGCGGACAATTCAGATCTCTTTGGTTCAACTAGGACCATAGTTTCCAAATTTCTATACAAATCAAGATAGAGAAAAGGAAGTTTTCCAACAATTGACTTAAATCCATTGTCAAACACTACCCAGTAGAATATGGAGGTACTTATGGCTAAACGGGCTAATTTAGTATTTCACAACAAAGTGGTAGATAAAATTGTCATTAAATGATTTATTAGCAGATTAATAGATCACTTCGGTATGGCATATACATCACACATCTTGGATTAAGTAAAGACTCTGGGTTTCCAGCAAGCCACTGCTACATCCATTTCACTAGGAATTGATGATCTTTTAACAATACCTTCTAAAAGATGGCTAGTTTAAGATGCTGAAGAGCAAAGGTTTATTTTGGAAAAACACCATCATGATGGAAATGTACACGCGGTAGAAAAATTATGCCAATCTATTAAGATATGATATGTTACAAATGAATATTTGTAGCAAGAGTGAATCCTAATTTTAAAATGACAGAACCCCTTAATCTAGTCCATATAATATCTTTTTAAAGAGCTAGGGAAAATGTATCTCAAGTACATCAATTATTAGGCATGAGAGGATTAATGTTGGATCCACAAGGACAAACGATTGATTTACCCATTCAAAGTAATTTACGTGAAGAATTGTCTTTAAAAATATATATCATTTCTTACTATAGAGTGTGAAAAGGAGTTGTGGATACTACTCTACGAACATCAGATGCTGGATATCTTATAGACAGACTTGTTGAAGTAGTTCAACATATTGTTGTCTGCGGAACCAATTGTGGAACCACCTGAGGGATTTCTATTAGTCCATGAAATGGGATTGTAAAGGAAAGAATTTTTATCCAAACATTAATTGATCGTGTATTAACAGACAATATATATATGGGTCTACGATGTATTGCCATTCAAAATCAAAATATTGGGATTAGACTTGTCAATTATTTCATAACCTTTCAAAGACAACCCATATCTATTCGAACTCTTTTTATGTGTAGGAGTACATCTTAGATCTATCGATTATGTTACGGTCAGAGTCCAACTCATGGTGACCAGGTGGAATTGGGAGAAGTTGTAAGTAATATTACAGGTTAATCCATTAGAGAGCCAGGTACTCAACTAACATTAAGAATGTTTCGTACAGGTGGAGTATTCATAGGGAGTACTGTAGAACATGTACGAGCCCCCTCTAATGGAAAAATAAAATTTAATGAGGATTTGGTTCATCCCATATACATATCGTGGACATCCTACTTTTCTGTAATACACCACTCTCATATGGTATGCACCCGACGTTCTGAGGAACATCCAAGCACACACGCCCCATAGGAATGGCATATTAGAGCAAACAAATCACTTATCGGGCCATCAAATAGAACATAAACATATATTGTCATTTCACTGAAAGCATTTGATTCATAAACATAAAAATTTATTGTGTTATTACACTCATAGTTTATACATACTCAATATAGAATAGGTAAAGGTTCACAACCCTATACAATATGTACAACATGAAACTGGATGTTGGACCAAAGCATTCTAACTAAACTCCTCAGAATTAGTTGAGTATACCTTTGAGTCATTTTTAACTCCCAAGATTGACAACTACGAACTGCAACTAGTTTGCCTTAGGAATTTGGTCTCCTCAATACCTAAACACCAACATTGTAATTTTAATGAGATTGCAAACTCAGTGACTGAACTATCATCGATGTGCTCACCTATGTCAGGACATAAATATTACAAGAAATAACCAAATTCACATGTATATCATATTATTTAGAATAAGATCTTATTTAACTCATCTTTTAGTTGTGTATATCAATTCACAATATATATACACATATTCCGACAAACACATTATGAATATAAACATTTCATAGTAATCCATTCATTCATCTCATCAACATCTATACAAGGTTGCACAACATTGGGTCAACACAATTCAATAACTTTTCATGACCATTCACATGATACAAGTAAAGATATATATATGCAATGCACATGAGACTCTGCTTTCATTTTTATCTTGTTGTGACCGAGTGCCTATTAATTGTCCTATATCCTCAGTGTATACCGGGCTTGTTTCATGTATTAGACCATATCCCTTGTGGATATCAGACTTATTTTAGGCAATAACCCATATCCCTTGCGGATACTAGGGCTATTTTAGGTACTAACCCATATCACTTGTGGATTAAGCTTGTTTTGGGTTGGACACTCCAGTCACAATTCCTTTATCTAAACATATACATTAATGTCATGAAAAGCATCATCTAACATAACATACAATCATATATCACAATCATCAGAGTAAATTTTGGCATTCAACATTCAGTTAAGCATCACTCATTCCATTCACTGTCACATTTATCATTAGACATTGGTCTAGCATCCAACAAGAATCTTAAGTATCATATATTCAGCCAAATTCATATACTCTTCCAATACGATCCTAAATAATGATCTCCTCGGAGAATCAATGTCTAAAATTATCACAATCACACTAGTAACAATTTGATACATAAAAATTAAACAAGTGGAATACATCTAAGTCAACTCACTACCCATACAACTCAAATAGAAAAACACATATAATTGAATTGACACATCTAGGTTAACTCATAGTATACTCTAGGTAAGCTATTGCTTTAATGGTTTGGCAGTGTCTAGATGTTGTCGGTCAACTTCTGCTTCAATATCATACAACACACATAATCCACGTATCACTAAGTTGATCAATCATATCATTGTTTAACCATGCATATGTATATGTATCATGTTCAATGCATGCTCAATTGACTATCCCAGGTATTTATCCCTAATCACATCACTTGACCTTTAACATCATCATTTGTGTATATTAAGCTTGTGCTTAGGTTTACAGATCAAAGAACTTAGTTAATCTAATATCATCAATCATATGTCTATCACATATATAATCACTTTATTCATCATCCAATAAGTTCAATTCAAGTTTCATTCAAGCCTAAATGCATCATAGGAAAGCAGCTAACCATTTATTGTATCAAACCACATATAAAAGGAGCATATTTCACTTGATAACCATTCCTATGATCGTGGACCATTTCTTTGACAGAAGGTTTCAGCCCTTTTTGCCATTCCCATTTTCCAACTTTTCTAATTCTATTTTCAGGTTAGCTTTGTATAACCATTTTGACCTAAAAACAATGTTCATATACGTCTTAAGTTTCTAAAAACATCAAGTTCATGCAATTTGGTTTAGTATTTTATGAGTTATACTTAAAATACTAAAGACTATTCTCAAACAATGATAGCACCCTATACTCAAATTTGAGCAAACATTAGAAAGCCTTAAAGATATAATTCAAATTTTACTCCATCAGGAAAATTCTATCCGAATGTATCTAGTTTAATATAAATAAAAAATCATCCCATTTACATATCTGCATGTTAAGATATGGCTAAAATACAAATGCTTATTTAGGGGAAACACTCCTTCTAACATATTACAACACACTTCATCATCAACCTTACATACAATTCATCTCCAATCAGTCATCATATATGTTATGCTGACATATAATATAATAAGGCACTCAATCACTTACTTGTTCAACCCAAAGTATCCCTAATCAAACCTCTCAAGCATTCAAATATACTCCAAGAATAAGATGGAATACAAACAATTTCCAATCACAAGATGTAGATTATTAAATTTGACAAAACTCAAGGTTTTAGGAGGTTATGTGAGGAGGTCTTTGGTGAGGAAATGAAGGAGAAAACATAAAAAAAAAATGAAGAAACATGTCTTTCAAGTATGAAATTTGTGGGGTACAAGTGTGTGGCAGAGAGGTGGGACATATGGTGTAACACTTGTCAGTTGGAGGGCTATGCTATATGTTTTCTTCTCATGTTTTCCAATTGTCACCTAATGTTTGATCCACTTGTCATTTGGTTTCCTAGGCCACTTTTCATCATGTACTCATACCATTTTTCATCCAGCTAAGCCACTTGTTGCTCATTTCCAATGCCATATGTGACCATTTCATAGGCCTAATATACCCAAATGTCCATATACCATTTTTGTCTTTCTCTTTAACATTTTTTGTAAATTTAGGTGCACACACCACTTTATCAATTACTCAATTATGCCAATATATTCCAAATTCACTAATTATATTAGTCAAATAAGATTCAAGAGATAACCAACATATAATTGCGTCTTAATCATTTAAAATCTTTCATACCCGGGGATATGTTAATTAAGTGCATAAACTATCTTTACAATTTTTCTAAATCATGATTCATGTGTGTATGCATATATAATGCATGTCAGTGGAATGCTCTTCATACCTAATCTAACAATTAATCCTTAAGTGTAGGAATGGGTTATTACAATTCTTCCCCCCTTAAGAAATTTCTTCCTTGAAATTCTTACCTGATTGATTGAGTAAATGAGGGTATTGTTTTCTTATGCTTTCTTCAATTTTCCATGTGGCTTCATTTCTTGAATGGTTTTTCCAAAGAACTTTAATTAATGGAAATGCTTGGTTTCATAATTGTTTAGTTTTGTCGCCAATTATTTTGGTCGGTTCCTCCATATAGCCCAAATTACTTGCAATTTTTACCTCCTCTGCCAGTAATACATACGTCGGATCTGATCGATATCTTTTGAGCATGCTAACATTGAACATATTGTGAATCTGAGACATCTCTGGAAACAATGCTAACTTATATGCTAATGGTCCTATTCTCTCAGTAATCTTATAAGGACCAATATATCTAGGGCACAATTTTCCCTTTCTACCGAACCTCAACACTCCTTGCCAAGGAGATACTCGTAGAAACACCTTATCTCCCACTTGGTATTCCATATCTCTTCAATGCTAATCTGCATAACTTTTCTATCTATCTTGAGCTGCTTTGATTTTAATGTGAATCAATTTTACTTTATCAGTAGTGTCTTGAACCAAGTATGGGCCCTCAATAATCCTCAAGCCTTCTACATCCCAATACAAAGGCGATCAACATTTTCTACCATATAATGCCTTAAAAGAGGCCATAACAATGCTATTGTGATAATGATTATTGTACGCAAATTCGGTAAGTGCTATATATTGATCCTATGCTCCTTGAAATTCCATTACACAAGCTCTAAGCATATCCTCAACAATTCTAATAGTTCTCTCACTCTGCCTATCTGTTTGAGGATGGAATGTTGTACTGAAATTCATCTTCGTACCTAATGCTGTCTATAAACTACCCTAAAATTAGGAAGTAAATATGGAATCCCACTCAGACTCAATAGACAATGGAAAACCATCTAATCTCACTACCTTATTAACATACTTCCAGGCCAACTGATCCAATGTATTATTCTCTCGTACAGGCATGAAATAGGTCGATTTTGTCAATCTGTCAACAATAACCTATATAGCATTATATTGCCTTAAAGTCCTCGACAAGCCCATAATGAAGAAATCCATTGTGATTCTCTCTTATTTCAACTTCGATATAGGTAATGGCCTGGTGTTCTGCTTTTATCTGTTAACAAGTTAAACAATTGGTAATATACCCAGCTACTTACTTCTTCATCCCTGGCCACTAGAAATGTTATTTTAGTGTATTATACATTTTAGTAGTACCAGGATGTATAGCATAGGCAGCTAAATGTGCTTCCTCTAAAATTTCTTTTCTCAAGTTAGCAACATCAAATGCACACAATCTCTGCTTCATTTATAACACACCATCTTTCAATTCAAATTCATAATTTAGATTCTGTTTCGATTGTTCCATAAGCTTCACTAATTTTAGATCCTAACTTTGGGCTTTCCTAATCTTTTCATGTAGGGTTTATGATTCAATGTAGCTATCAATGCTTCTTTTTCCCCAAACTCAATTCAACATTTAATGCTCTCAATTCAACTCCTTCTAAATCAACAAATATTTTAAACTTCTATAGTCTATATATATTTGAAATGTCTTACCATATAAATTATGTCTCCAAATCGTCAATGCAAATACCACTGTAGCAAGTTCTAAATCATGAACTAGGTAGTTGAACTCATGAGGTCTCAACTACCTCGATGCATATGAAATCACCTTACCATATTGCATCAAAACACATCCTAACCCTAGATGTAAGGAATCACTATACACAACATATCCTCCAGATCTAGATGGGATAGCTAACACCAATTATGTGGTTAATTGGTGTTTCAATTCCTCAAAAGTTCTTTGGTAGTCATCAGTCCATTTGAAGGGTACATTTTTCCTCAAAAGTTTTGTCAAAGTGGTTGCGATAAATGAAAACCCCTTGACAAACCTTTTGCAATGGAGCTAATCCCAGAAAACTTCGAATTTCAGGCACATTTTTCAGGACTTCCTATTTCATCACTGTCTCCACTTTCTTTGGATCCACCTATATACCTTGTCTAAATCCTATATAGCCAAAGAACACCACTTGATCAACCCAAAACTCACACTTGTTGAACTTGGCATATAATTGTTTCTCTCGCATTATTTGTAAGATTAATCTCAAGTGTTAAGAATGTTCCTCTCTGCTTTTCGAATACACCAAAATATCATCAATGAATACAATCAAAAAGTGACCTAGATAAGGCTGAAAAGGGCCATTAAAGTTGTTGGAGCATTGGTTAATCCAAAAGGCATCACCAAGAACTCGAAATGGCCATCTCTGGTCTTGAATGCACTCTTTGGTACACCTACTTTAGCTATCTTCAATTGATAGTATCCAGATCTCAAATCTAATTTAGTGAACACTTGAGCTCCCTATAACTGATCAAGTAGATCATCTACCTCGCTAAGGGGTACTTCTTTTTCACTGTCACTCAGTTCAACTGTCTATAATCAAAACATAATCTCAAGGTCCCATCCTTCTTTTTCACAAATAAGACTAGGGCTCCCTAAGGTGATACACTGGGTCAGAAGAAGCTCTTGTCTAATAACTCCTGTAGCTGAGTCTTAAGTTCCTTAAGCTCCATAGGCGCCATCTTATATAAAGTAATAGATATAAGAGCGGTGCTTAGGGCAAGGTTGATATTGAACTCTCTCTCCCTGTTAGGGGGTAATCTCAGTAATTCACTAGGAAATACATCAAAAAAATCCCTGATAATAGGAATATCCTGAATTGTTTTTCATTCCGAGTATCAGTTATATAAGCTAGATAAGCCTCACTTCTGTCTCGAATCAATTTGAAAGCACTTATTAGAGAGATTAGTCTAGCCAGTACTGCTTGACTAACACCCAGGAATCATACTCTTGGCTGAGTAGGAGATTCAATAGTCACCTCTTTGGTGTAACAGTTCATTACAGCTCTATGTGTAGCAAGCCAATCCATTCCTAATATGAGATCTATCTCTCTTAGTTGGAGTACTATTAGGTCAGCTTCTAACTCCACCTGATCAATCTGGATAATACACTTTTTACACACTTCTCCGCTCATAATATTGTGACCTACAAGAGTATTCACCTCTAATCCATATTCCAACATTCCTCTCTCATAATTTAGATTCCAAACAGGGGGAAATAATTGAATAAGTAGACCCTGGATCTAACAATGCAAATGCCTCAAATTGAAAAACATATAACACACTTGCAACCACATCAAGGGAGTTCTGTGCCTCCTGTCTAGTAATATCATAGTTTTAGTCTGAGATTGTGATTGTTTGCTTTGCACTTCAGTTTTGGCATGAGGATCTACAGAACTCACTCTTCCTTTGCCTCTACCTCCACCTCTTTGTTCCCCTCTATTAGTTTTAATTTGTTTGACAATCAATTCAGATATAAAACAAATTCAGTTTTAATTTGTTTGAAATCTCTAATCCGATGCTCAAAAGAGCCACAAGAGAAATAAGCTCCTAACAATGTCCAACATTCACCACCATGTTTCTTCCCGCAATACCTACTGTTAGGCATCTGCGACGGCTGCATACTATATGTCGATCTTCTAGATGCCTGGCCTCTACTTAAAGAGGTAAAGCTACCTCTCGACCTAAATCCTGACCATTTCGATCTTAACCGTGATGTTGATGGTGCACTATGGCATTTGTTGAACTTTCTACCTAAATCAGCTTGAACTTCACTAGGTCTCTTCAGTCTAAACTCCTACCTGTACTCACCTCGTTCATCCTTTAATAGCTGTTTGATTCTGATCGAAGCGACTCTTAGCTCAGCAAAGCTACTCAAATTAGTGATTGCCAGTCTCATTCTGATTTCCATATTCAGGCGATCTTTGAACTGTCTACATTTGTCTTCCTCAGTCTGGACCAAAGCCATAACATAAACTAGCAACTCATTAAACTGCACTTCATACTCGGCTATAGTGAGGTTCCCCTATTTTAGATCAAACAAATCTTTCATTTTCCTGTCTAGGTAGATCTTTGGCATGTAATTTTCCTTGAAGACGTTCAAAAAGTCTTTGAGCCATTTTTAACTGCCAAAATTGACAACTATGGACTATAACTAGTTTACCTTAGGAATTAGGTCTTCTCAATACCTAAAAACCAACATTGCAATTTTAGTGAAAATGCAAACTCAGTGAGTGAACCATCGTCAATGTGCTCACCTATGTCAAGATATAAATATTACAATTAATAACCAAATTCACATGTATATCATGTTATTCAGAATCAGATCTTATTTAACACATCTTCTAGTTGTGTATATGAATTCACAATATATACACATATATTTTAATAAACAAATTATGAATATAAACATTTCATATAATCATTTCAGAGTAATCCAATCATTAATCATTTCAAAGTAATCTAATCATTTCTCATTAGCATGTGTATAAGGTTACACAACATTGGGTCATCAAAATTCAATAACTTTTCACAACCATTTACATGATACATGTAAAGATATGTATATGCAATGCACATGAGACTTTACTTGCATTTTTTATCTTTTTGTGACCAAATGCCTATTAATTATCCCATATCCTTCATGGATACCAGGCTTGTTTTAGGTATTAACCTATATAACTTATGGATATCAGGTTTATTTCAAGTAAGGACTCATATCCTGTGTGGATAGTGGGCTTGTTTTAGGCTGGTCACTCCGGTTACAATTCCTTTATCTGAACATGTACATCAATGTCATGAAATGCATCATCTCACATAATGTATATTCATATATCACAATCATCGAATCAAAGTCCATCATTCAAAATTCAGCTAAGCATCACTCATTCCATTCATATTCACATTTATCATTGGACCTTAGTCCAACATTCAACAAGAATGTTAAGTATCATATATTCAGTAAAATTCACATAAAATGACCACTTTGAATACAATCCCAAATATTGATCTCCTCGAACAATCATTGTTCAAAATTATCACACAATCACACCATTAATAGTTTAATACGTAAAAATTAAACAAGTGAAATATGTCTAAGTCAACTCACTACATATGTAACTCAGAAAGAAAAGAACATATAATTGAGTTGACACATCTAAGTTAACTAACAATATACTCTAGGAGAGTGATTTCCTTGATGGTCTGTCAGTGTTTGGATGTTGTTGGTCAACTTGTGCTTCTATATCATACAACACACATAATCCACATATTACTATATTGATCAATCATATCATTGTTTAACCATGCATATGTATATGTATCATGTTCAATGCATGCTCAATTGACTGTCCTGGGTATTTATCCCTAATCACATCACTTGACCAATAGCATCATCATTTTTGTATATTAAGCTTAGGCTTAGGTTCATAGATCAAAGAGCTTAGTTAATCTAATATCCTCAATCATATGTCTATCACATATTTAATCACTTTATCCATCATCCACTAAGTTTAATTCAAGCCTAAATGCATCATAAGAAAGTAACTAACCATTTGTTACGTCAAACTACAGATAAAAAAAGTATATTTCACTTGATAACCATTCCCAAGATTATGGGTTTTGTCGATAGAAAGTTTTAGCCCTTTATGGCATTCCCACTTTCTATCTTTTCCAACTCAAATTTCAGGTCAACTTTGTATGACCATTTTGACCTATAAAATGAGATATTTAGGCAACACCTTCTTGTAAAGAAATGTTCCTCCATGTATTAAGTTTCTAAAAACATCAAGTTCATGAAGTGTGGTTTAGTATTTTGTTATTTATGCCCAAAATACCAAAGACTAATCTCAAACAATGACAACACCCAGCACTCAACTTTGAGACAAATTTAGAAATCCTTAGAAATAGAATTTAATTTCTACTCCCTCATAAGCATTGTAGTCGTATGTATCTAGTGTAATATAAATTAAAAATTATCCTATTTGGATATTTATAGATTAAGATATGGCTAAAATACAGATACCTATTTAGCGGAAACACTCCATCTAACATATTACAGCACACTTCATCATCAACCTTACATGCAATTCATCTCCAATCAATCATCATGTATGTTATGCCGACATATAAAATAATAAGACAATCAATCACTTAATTTTTCAACATAAAGTCTCCTTAATTAACAAGCTAATCAAACCTCTCAAGCATTCAAATATAATCCAAGAATAAGATGGAATACAAAGGATTTCCAATCATAAGATGAAGATTATTAAATTTGACAAAACTCAAGGTTATGGGAGGTTATGTGGGAGGTCATTGGTGAGGGAATGAAGGAGAAAACATAAGGCCAAAAAAATGAAGGAAGATGGTCTTTCAAGTATGGAATTCGTGGGGTAAAAGTGTGTGGTGGAGAGGTGGGACACATTATGTAACACTTGTCAAGTGGAGGGCTATGCCATTTGTCTTCTTCTCATGGTTCCAATTGTCACCTATTAGTCCACTTTTCATTTGGTTTCCTAGGCCACTTGTCACTCATGTACTCATGCGATTTTTCATTCAATTAACCAAGCCATGTGTCACTCATTTCCAATGCCACATGTCACCATTTTATAGGCCTAATCTACTCAAATGTCCATGTATCATTTTTGTCTTGCTCTTTAACATTTCTGCTAAATTTAGGTGCACACACCACTTTATCAATACTCAATTATATCAATATATTCCAAATTAACTAATTATATCTGTCAAACAATATCTAATTGTATCCGTCAAACAAGATTCAAGACATAACCAACATACAATTCCGTCTTAATCATTTAAAATCTTTCATACCCAGGGATATGTTAATTAAGTGTATATATTATCTTTACAATGTTTCTAAATTATGATTCATGTGTGTATGCAAATATAATGCATGCCAATTGAATGCTCTTCATATATTCTCACATGATATGGCTCAATCTAACAACTAATCCTTAAGTGTAGGAACAGGTTATTACATTTTCTATGTTTTATAAACTTTTATGTAACTATTGAGAGTTAAGATATTCTACATAATATGACTATTCTGCCAAAAAGTCTTCTTTTAGTTTAAAATGATCAATATGTAGAATTAGAAGAAGTGATTTTTGAAATTCTTACGGGAGTATACACTTTGTATGTGAAAGAGAGGGTATGAAAACATATTTATTCTGACTCAGAAGGAGAAATGTAGTAGAGTACCAATATATACCATACACCTAAATTTAGGTATAGTAATATTCATCTGTTACCAAAAACAACTCATTTATAGATATTATCATGGGGCTCGTGTTGATGCAGGATAGCCCCTTTTTCACTCCACAAGAATCAAGATCAAATAAGTTTTCATTTTCTTTTTGTTGAAAGAAGAAATATTTCTCTTCCTTCACTAAATAATGATCAAGTTAAACAAAAATTCTTTAGTTCAAATCTTCCGATTAAAAAAGAAAGTGTGATTTCTGATTATTCGAAACTTAATCAAACCATATGTACTAGTTTTTATAATCGCATATATTCGACAATTCCTCATGAGAATTTTGATTTATTAGCAAGGAGGCGAAGAAATAGATTTATTATCCCCTTTCAATTGATTCAAGAACGAGAAAAAGAACTAATGCCCTACTCTAGTAACTTGATTGTGTTGGAGTTATGTAAATATAGTACCCTAGAAAGCAAGTGTATTTACATGTAACTTTATCTTCTTCAGTTACAGTTTTGTAATGAAAATATTTATTATTAATAAAAAAAGAGTTTGGATCTGGTCAAAAGGTACCAAGATTCTTTTGTAAGTAATATACATATACATATGTATGGGAAACATGTATATTATTAGAATCTAAATTAATTGATTCACAGTTGAATAACCAAGTTGGTTACTTGATTATGGTTTTGAATTGTAGTGTTGCGATTTATCTCCATATAAGTAAAGGAGTTTACTTCAAGGGAATGATGAGTTTCATATCATGATAGTA
>JANZXR010000003.1:23409923-23459867 GCA_027575705.1 Erythroxylum echinodendron
ATGTACAAAAATTGCCAGATCATATTTAATACACTCTAATTAAATCCATCATGTCCATAGATAAACCAATTTACCCGACAATGCCAATGAATGCATGTACAATCATATGAATGTACAAAATAAATGTGTATGTCACAATTAACTTATGCATGACGTGCATTTTCCTAATTTCGCAATACTTTCTCATAAATTACTATTCTAGCCTTAACATGGGTATCGAGATGTTACATTAATATTTCTTTGGTCCTTCAGACTCTGTAACTGTTCCTAAGTACATTTTCATGAAAATTCAAGCCTAATGCAAGTCCGGTAGGTTTTTATTAAGAACACGCTTTTTTTTAATTTAATAAAAAACACGGACTTAGTCTTTTACTCAGAGGCAAACATTAGTGATGAATGTCAATCCGATTACTCGACTAAGTCATTTATTAACAGCTTAGTTAAAACGTAATTATAACCTTTTGACGTGAAGGCACACATTTTTCATGCATGTCAATCCGGTTACTTAGCTATTACCATGTTTTCAACTGGCTACTAGCTCTATTCATAACCCGAAGGGCAGCGGAAGAGTAATTTATAAAAAAAAAAATTTTTACCTACCTTGTTGTGTTTTAGCAGCTCGTTTTCATGAAAAATACTAGTTAAGCTACTTAAGTTAAAGGGCCTTAAATTATGGATGAATGTAACAACCTATAGGGTGCTAAATTTACACTAAGTCCTAATTAAGCTGTATATTTATCCAAAAAATCCTAATTCACTAATTTTGCCAGCTATTGATCATTTACAACCTATTAGACTATGTTCAAAATTAAATAAATTTCACTTCATCTAAGCCATTGACACATTCATACAATTCACAAAATGCAACCTAACACTATCATACCATATGCAAAATCACATACAAAACAAGACACATAACCCTCCCCACACTTGAACAACATATTGTCCTCAATGTGAGAAGGCAAACACACCAGTGGGAAATAAACACAATATACAAAAAACATAAGAATAAAATACTAATAAAAATGAAAGAAAAGGGTTAGAACATGAAACCATTTATAGTGATAGAGGTGGCGATGGCGATAATGTTGAGACCAAATTCGTTTGATATCGAGAGTGTTTCCCTATCTTATAAGTGAGTCAAGAGAGCAAAAGAATTAACAATCCAAAACATTCCAAATCATTCAAAACTTATTTAAGAATTTAAAACATACCTAACGACACAACAATGTAAATCTAGCTACTAAACGTGCTAATTTATAGTCATTAGCTTGACTTAAGACTCAGCCAGGATCAATTATTGCTTCCACCCTTCTCGTTCAACATTAGTTTTGTAGCCTGTGAGTAAGCTCTAAACTGCAAAATGATCATAAGGACAATATTAATACAGTTGAGAAAACCAATTAAGCTCAGTAATGTCCTTTTTACAAACAAATTGTCAATAAAATAGGGAATAACAAAACTCCCTAAATCTTCCATCGAATCCAACAATTTGTCCTATAAGAAGGTAAGTTTCTCTCTTTCTTCGGTAATCACCTGCGTTTCCTTAGCTTCTTTAGCTTCCCGAATAGAGACTTTCATACTTTCTTCAAACTCGTTGTCTATTGTCATCTATTCTTCGTACTCTTATTCTTCAAAATATTTGAAAATATCAATTATCCTGAATGAGCTACTAACCTTTAGATTCTTAATTACATCATTCATGTTGAACGTCTCTTCATCATCATCAATCCAAATGGTAGGGTTCTTTGCATGGACATCTATCCTAGAATTTTTTATGTCCAAACATGGTATACTAAGATCTGGTAGATAGTATGAGGGGTTTTCAACCTTTCCTTCATCCTTTTTCTTGAGTTCTTAGTCTTCTATAAGGTCAGGATTAGCTTGATTTCTCACTGATTCTTCTAGCTCTACCCCATTCCTAAATGTGATAGCCTGATATAGCTCTATTGAATTTACTTTCATACTGCGCAGACAGTTTTCCACACTTTGCTTACAAAATTCCTTAGAAAGCTGGCCTATTCGAACCTCTAGATTATGAATGGAAGATGCATGATCTTTTGTTACTTGTTCAAACTTCTTTTCCAACCTCTTCTGGTTCTATTCCATATCTGTGAGCTTATCCATGATTTTTTTCTAGCTTGGAATCCCATGAACTGTAATCATCATATTGAAATTCACCTAGGTCTTAATGTCCTAAATGATTCCCTACATTGTTGGACCAATAGAATTTGGGGTGTTCTGCCATCCCAGAGTATACATGTTCTAATAAGGATCATTATTTCCCCAACCATATTGTGCTTCATTGTAACTCTCAAAAGTTCCTTGCTCCCTATAATATCTATCTTCCATCATTGTTCTTTCCATTTCTTCTTACAATCTAGCTTTTCAGGTGTCTCATTTCTCATTTTAAGATGTCTTGATGTGTCTCTACTTTATGCTCAAATGTTTTTTGAAAAAAAGTTAGTGGAAAAGCCTTAGACTAAAGAACTAAACTATCGCCTCCCTGACAACGATGCCAAAAACTTGATTGCAAGATTACACGAGCTAAGTTTTACTATTTATAGCCTTGGTAAATTCTACAAATGCATAGGTCATTCACATAGTACCTAAGCTGTCGATCCCACAAAGAAGCCTAATCTAGTCCTAAAATCTAAGGTCGTCCTAAAATACAATAATTCTAAACAAATAACTAATGTAGAAATTAAATCAATCAACAATCAATTGTGAGAATTTAAAGTGCTGAAGTGTAACCAAAATAGCAATCACATAACCCAATTTGAAATTAACTTAGAAATCACCAAGTAAGAGAAAGCAGATTTTGATTCGAAATTAATAGAAACCTAATCAATCATACAATCACTGACTTAACGGGTCTAGACGATCGTAGGGTGAAATCCTCTCTCTTGAGTTATAATTCTTAACCCTAATTGATGATCCCTAATTTAAATTATGGAATTGCAATCTCTCGGTTCGCAACTGGCCTAAAACCTAAATTAGTTATAGGTTGTCTATTAACCTATCGGGAACCTATGCTCGATCTCTCGTTACGCAATTCTACCGGTTTGATTCAATTCTTAACCTATCAATTCACCTAACTCTTGTTAGCCAAATTGATTATTTTTTCCTAGCTCACCCTCTCAGTTTATTACTAAGTTATTAAGAGCATAATTGAAATCACAATTAAATCAATAAAAACACGATCAATCGATTTTATTATTCTCAAAAATCAAGATCGAAAGGTGAGTATAAACATAAACTCAACATTCAACATAATCAATTCTCAACACCTATTTCATTCTTATACATGAATAAAACTAAAATTAATGAAAAATATGTCAAGAACGGAGTAGAGAAGATGGCGACAACAGGAAACCACATATTCCAGAAAGTATGTCACGTCAAGCTCTTCTCCGTGTCTCTCTTCCTTTGTCTCCTTCCTTAATCTCTTGATTTCTCTCTAGGTTTTCACTCAAAATTGACTGAATCAAAGCTTTCTTGCATAACTGTCTAGCGTCTCCAAAGACTACTACCTTTGACATGTAATGTTCTATTTATACTTTTAAGTCCCTAGGTCAAAGTTGAGGTCGAAACGGTCCAAAAAATCTTACAAAACTTGAGTTTTTCTGTCAGCCCAATGCAAGGCCACTATCATGGCCAGCGCCTTAAACTTTCTGTCACGATCATGGCCCCATGTGCATGATCGTGGCCTAGATATAAGCTCTATGTCATGACCGTTCCCCCATATGCACGATCGTGGCCTGGCTGCTTTAGTTCGTCTTTTTCAGTCACAATCGTGACTTGTTGTGCCACGATCGTGGGTTATGCCTTTGGCCCAAAAACTCCTTGAATCTTCTTCATCCTTCACCGTTTATCTTGAAATACTAACAAACCCATGAAGGTACCTCGAAAATATAGCAATTAAGCTCAAAGACTCATACTAACCCATAAAAACACTTAAACACAATTAACACACTAAACACACACTCAACACTCAATTTCACACTACATTCATCAAAATTAATCCCTAAAACACAATGCAATTGTCAACTATCAGATAAAAAGGACGATCAACTTTGTAATTTTTTATAACTTTTTGAATATTTAGGTATTAACATACCTTTGGTTGAAGGTTTTCTGTAGTAGTCAAAACATGTCAAGTTCTTGGAGGATCTCCTTTCTAATACGAAGAGACTTGAGGATTTGTTGGTGGTTAGTTTATATAAGCAATGCTTCACATCTTACAAGATATGCTACGTTAAAAAATCAATTATCTAGGGAGTTTTACTATTCCTTGTAATATTGGTAGGTTTCTAATTGAAAAGACATTAGTGAACTTAAGAATTAGTATTAATTTGATGCATATAAATTGTTTGAGAACTTAGGGTTGGATGAACCTAACTAAGATGGTCATTTAATTAGAAGATAGATCAACTAAGTATCCTAGGAGAATTATAAAAGATGTTTTAGTTACGTTTAATATTTACATCTTTGATGTTGATTTTGTGATTGCAGATGTGGTGGATTATGTAAAGGTTCCCTTGATATTAGGATGACCTTTCTTAGCAACTTCTAAAGCTATAATATATCTGTATAATGGGAAATTAAAGCTATGGGCAGGAGAAAAGGAAGTATGTTCTAAGATATCTAAATCTGTAAGACATTCCCTTGATAAAGATGATACTTGTTTTTATTAGATATGATTAATATTGAAATTTATCATTTTATGTAGGGAATAATCATAAAAGATCCATTCGAGACTTATTTCGTACGAGGCATAGAAAAGAAGATAAATAAGTTTATTCTTTCAGAGCATCTGGTTAGGGATGACAATCTAGCCCGAGCCTGGCCAGCTGGATTTCTTAGATTGTAAATATAGTCTTTTATTGTTAGAGAACTACCAGTTATCCTAATTTCCTTCTTTTTCCTTGTTTTTAGTTTTTTATTGTTCAATTATGTTGTGTACATTGAGGATAAAGTAGAACTCAAGTGTGAGAGAGGGAGCTAATTTGTTATAGTTATTAGCATTATTATAATTAGCCTAATAAGTAAAAATTTTGGAAAACTTTTACTTTAAAATAATATTAATTAAGATAATTTAATATAAGTTTGGTTATTTTGGTGATTTGATTTGTTTAGCCATATGTTTAAAAGCATTAATGATTAAGTCACTGGATTTGTATTATGATACTTTTTATATAATTTGCGTATAAGTTAAAAAAGGGGGTTTATTTTTAAGTATTTTTAGTATCCCATTAAGTTTTCTTAAAAATGAAAAAATTTGTATAAATAAGTGAGCATAAAATATACTCACTTCACTAGCTCAAAACCAAGTAAAAATGTTAAAGTGATGCTAGTAGTCATTTGAAACGATGTCCTAATTCATCAATGGAGATTATTCATAACAAGGTGTTTACTTTTACATCAAAAAGTTAGATGACTTTTCAAACAAGTCTCTATATAATCCTGTATTAACTCAAAATCAGTGCTTTGGTTTTTTATCAATAGGGGGTAGTTTGAAAGTTGAACCATATTTCTCATATATGCTCACTTTATACATTAAGTTGAATTTTGTGAATTGAGTTACATTTTGAAGGATTATGGAGTTAAATTGAATTGATTTATGATTTTATACAAGTAGCTTAATGCCTGGAAAATAGTTAAATTTTACAATTGAATGAATAATGAAAATGTCTTGATTGTTGCAATTAATTTATCAAGTTATTTTTTTAAAGCTGCAACCTATTTAAGTTAAAAGTGATATTGATTTTTCTAAAGGCAAGCAAATACTTAATTATGTGGAAAATTGATACATGCAAATTAGGATATGTTTTTAGCTTAATTTTAAGATATTCTTGCTTATATTTGTATGATTTTTATACAATTTAATACTCAATGTGGGTTATATTTTGTTTTCAAGCCTTCTTTTACTTCCCAATGAAGAAAGAATGAATTCAAGCAAGTCGGGGAAGTCTTAGCATGGTTTTATAAGAACATAGGTCTAACATGGGCCACAAATTCTATTGAAGTTATGTTGGATATTGTTAGTCCCTACTGGTACATAAGAGAGGAGATTGAATTGGGTGTTTATAAAATGGGTTAATTAAAAAAAACAATCTTTTGTCAATTTTTCAATTATAGCCCGAACTTTAAAAAACAGCAATAAAATGCCTAAACTTTCAATTTTTTTCAATTTTAGCCCAAACTTTAAAAAGTGGTAATAAAATGTTCAACTTTCAATTTTCTTCAATTTTAGCCCGAGTTTATCTATTGTTCTCCCATTGCTCTGAACCTTTTATCTTCTGTTTGTTTTTTTGACACTCTAAACTACTCTCTCATTACAGCAAACTGTACTAAAGAGCTCTTCATTTTTAGTTCGTTCTCCTAATATTCTTGGTGTGAGGGTGCTGGGGTTACGTAATATGAAAATCGAAAGGTGAGGGCGTCAAGAGAACAAACAGAAAAAAAAGGAAAAAATTAAATAAATCAAAGTGTATGGTCATCGAGGTTGCGTAATCTAATTTAAGTCATTTTTAAATAGCGACATCGCTTTATTAATCTTTATTTGTTGTGTTAATTTTAACTGATATGTATTAATAGTTAAGGTTTTTGAAGCACGTGACAAGTCACTTCAACAAACTTAACGGAAACATTAATGTCAGGCTAAAAATGAAAAATTAAAAGTTTGAGGATTTTATTGCTACTTTTTGAAGTTAGGGCTAGAGTTGAAAAAGTTGAAAGTTTAGGCATTTTATTGTTACTTTTTAAAGTTCCAGCTATAATTGAAAATTTGACGAATGTTTGGACTTTTTTTAGTAATTAACCCTTATAAAATTCAAGGATTTTCCTAATCAATTAACTTAATTTAACAACAATGAATAAATTGCTTGCTTAACATAAATTAATCAAACAATTGAATAATAATTTAAAGAGTATAGAGAAGAGAAAATGCAAGTTGATCTATAGTAGTTTGATAAACAACTCTTGCCTACGTTCACTTTCAAGACTCTTCTTATAATTCCACTATAATTTTTCTTTTAAGGTAAAGAATAACCTTTGTACAATATTTCTTAGTAAAGGGGAACCCTTTACAATCTTCTTCCAAGGTAAAGAGGAACCTCAATCTCACTTGGATCACCCCAATGGTCAACCAATAAGCATATTGGTAGACCGATATATCAACTAATGCTACAATAAACTTACGGTAGATTAAATTTAATAACTTTAACCTATATTGGTCGACTACTAACCTATACAAGTCGACTAATCACCACAAAAACATGATTTTAACAACTTTAAATACTCAAAATAATTTGTTTAGTCCAATTATGATTTAAGCACTTCCCAAAATGTTCCTTAAAAAATGTTTGAAATATTAAGTGGTTTTTTTAATTAAAATCAAAAGCTTTAATACCTCTTAATGAATGTAAAGATTAATCAACGAAGAGAAATGAAATGTTTATACATAGTGAGCCTTTTAGAGTTTAAAAATTAACAAAGTTAGATCATAATTAATACTGCAAACTAAAGAATGACCTTGATAAGCCTTGATCTTCTTTTGTTCTTGGTTTGATCTTTATTTCGACGGTTGTAAACTTTAACTTCGCTTTATCAACTTTATAAGTTGCTCGTAGTGTCCTTTATAGGTTCGAAAAGCCTTCTCAACCATGTCTTCATCATACATCCAAATTTAGTGGTATTTGGACTTCAGGTCTAGTTTGGAGTACTAGTTAGTCCATAGAGTTCATCGAGTAGCTCCTCAATTAAAGGTATGGGGAATTTATCCTTCACTATTTTCTTGATGAGCTCTCAGTAGTTGATGAACATCTACTAAGAATTATCTTTTCTTCTTACCAAGACCTTAGGGGATGTGTGATAAGTGTGATTTATAATGTATTTTCTAGGTTGAAGGTGCGTCTTTAAGTGTTTTCTTAGGTGGCCATCATATATTTAGGACTTACATTTATGTATTTGATAGTGTTTCTATGCTTTGTTTGATTATTATTGATTAGGAAAAAATATGATCTTAATGCATTGTTTAAGGGGATATTTAATGTGTTTTGATGATGAGTGGCGAGGGGGAATTTTAAGAAAAGATGAAGAAGAAGTTGGATAAAGGAAGCAGTCATGATCGTGCATATGCATGATTGTGCAGGAATTCATGATGGAGAGTTGAAGACTCGCTATTGTGATAGAGAGTTCATAGAACAGTCAATGTACGATCATGTACATGCACAATTGTCTCTGCAATTGACAATTTTCCAATTCACAATATTTTTATAATTTGGGGTTATTTTTGCAACAAAAGCAAGTGGGAAAACCCTAGAAGGATAAAGAAGTATAAAAGGCAAAGAAAAATACAAAATAGGCAGTTAGAAATATAAAAGAAGAGATCAAAGAGAGAAAATTCCTGGAGAACCAAAAGCTGCAAACTTTTTCATATCAAGGACAAAGAAAATAAGACATCCATAATTCAAACTTCTATTCTTTTCTTTTCTTTCCTTCCTTATTATTGTTTAATGTAAATGATAAATCAGTTAGGATACATAGTTTTAGTCATTAATTGCTAAACTTATTTTAGGGATTACTCTTGATTGTTTGTTGAACTTTATTACTCTTGAATTGTTTGTTAAACTTTACGTTCTTGATTTAATAGGCATATACTTTGTGGTTATTATTATTTTTATTTGATCTGAATCGAGAGGCTAGATTGAATTATTTGTGTTATGTTATGTAGTGAGAGCCACTATCATAATAGAAATATAAACACCAGAGTAATAGACAATTGAAAAGATATATTAATTATTTAATAGTTACTCTTATGATAACTTCAAATCTAATCAGATAGTTAAGAAGAGTTTTGACAAAATGATTTTAATTGGGATTACTTGGTTAGATCTCAAGAGAAAGTAATCGTAATTATTGGATATTTAGGGTCGAGTATTATTAAATTAAGGTGGAGTGAAACAAAACAAATTAGATACAA
The DNA here is from genome assembly GCA_027575705.1 of Erythroxylum echinodendron. Taxonomy (NCBI): domain Eukaryota; kingdom Viridiplantae; phylum Streptophyta; class Magnoliopsida; order Malpighiales; family Erythroxylaceae; genus Erythroxylum; species Erythroxylum echinodendron. The sequence goes on from JANZXR010000003.1 coordinate 23,418,910, forward strand.
GTAATTCTTAAGTTTTTATTATTAATCAACAATTTCGCTGCTACTTGTTTAATTATTCAATAATAAATCTTCTTTATTTTAGTTTAGTTTCTAGTTATTTTATCATATTATGTACCTTAAACAAAGTTGTGCAAGAATTATTAAGTGACTAATACAATCTTCATGGGATGATAATTTTTATACTATAAGGATACAACCAATATACTTGCGATATTGATAAGTTTATACTATAAGGATACATCTGATATAATTGCGATATAAATAAGTTTAAATAGTGCAGTTACTCCAGCAAGGGTTCATACGACTAAGCTTGAGCCCTTACGTATTGTTGAAGTTTATCTAGAGGGCATTATAGCTTAAAGCTCGTCTCTGAATGACGATTGATCCTATGTTGTAACTGACGGTCTATGGGTTGAGTTAACTATAGCATATATGATCCTTCCACTCGTGCCCCTTTCAACGCCTTGTCAGCCCTGTTTTAGACACCATCTACGTTCCCTACCTCTCATTACCCGACAGTGTTACCAACTATCCTTCTCGGGTGAACCTCATGGTTCTCGTCTTGATATTGCGTAGGATGTCGTTAAGGGTAATTAACCATTACAGCCCTAAAACGATGTCGCATCTTCCCAGTGTAATCACCGACGCGTCTGTCACAAAGCACACTTCTGCATGCTCCATATCAAACCTTTGATGGCAGCTCAACCTGAGACCTCTTCTCCCATAATAATTTGGATTCCCAAAATATCCTTTGATCGACCTTGACTTCTTATGGCTAAGGCTTCGTCTAGGAAGTAACGTACTTCTATTGTCTACCAACCAACACCTGTATAAGTTTTCATTGACAGTATCATTACCTGTATTTGCTTGTATTCTTCTTCATCTAGAAGGAGACATTAGGATTCCCTTATTTTCCTGTGATCTCCCAAATCTACTCGTCCAGTACCTCTTTGGCTTCATCGTCCCCCTCAACCATGTATATAGTTAGAGTTGCTTCCTTCTAAATTTGTGGCCTGGTACATACAATTCATCACACCAATCTTTTAGCTCGAAGTTCATCAAACTCCTTAAAAGCTATAAATACATCGACCAAATATTTTTCTTCCCATAGAATTTCTTCTTTCTTTCAAAATGGAGCATTAATCTGGACTTCTTGAAGTGTTTACTTTTTCTTGCTAGGACACTAACAAAGATCCTGTTTGACAACCAGCTGATTGCATTAGCTGTTAGCTGATAGTTGATTATATCAGCTGATTTGACCAGCGGATTGCATTAGTTATTTGTTAAAGATGTTTGGTAAAATTAGCTGTTTAGTATTAGCTGTTTATGTGTAAAATGACTTATGAAGACATGACTTTAAAAAAATTATAAAGATATAAATATTATATATCTTAGTATTTCATTAAATATTCTTATTTCTATTATTATTTTCATTTAAGGGCAATGCTTTATTTCTAACCTATGGAGTCGAGGAAAACAAATGATATTTAGAATTGAACAAGTTAAAACAAGTCGAAATCATTGCACTGCAGCACAAGATATTTGGTAGTATTGGCAATTATGAGAGGCCATCGGGGTTAAGTATTAGGATGCATTTTATAAGGTCAATCTATTAGTTAAGTCTCTTTTAAACATGTTTTCAACTTTGAAATTGTCTTGTCCAACAAAACATTCTCTTTTTATAAGTACATAAAGGGTATAATTAACTGTTAATTGTTAAAATGTTGGCTTATTGAAGAAAACGCTACTACTAAGGAGCGTTTTTTCTTTTAGCTGATTATGTCAAATCTGCTATGAAAAAAGTAACTCACCAAATGATTTTTTCAGCTGTTTGAAAAGTCAAACAGCTAAACCATGCCAGTGAGCTAAGTTTTTAGCTGATTGGAGCTTACCAAACGAAGCCAAAATCTTTACACGGGAATTATCAGATGTCTCATCAATAAACAAATGGCTAGTTTCTGAGTCCTCAAATACTTAAAAAGAAGAGGGTATGCTCATCATTTTGATTTTAAAGTGTAAAATATTTTCGCAACTGTCAAACTCTTATGGCCTATCTATATTACCTGGAAAGTTTTCTAATGAGCAGGATCGCCTGGCAATCGTATAATGTCTTTCTTTCTTTTGGGGAAGATAATCGTATAATGTTTTTACTTATAATTGTATGAATGAATGTTTTCGGGGATGCTAAACCAAAAATGGTATGATGCTGAGGCAAATGTTTGCCTAAAAATTTGATGTAGCATTTTCATTTTGATTCACAGTAACATTAACTCACTACAACAGGAGAAGCCAAACACATTACTAAGAAGCCAATATACAGTGTCATTTACAATAACTAGCCTAAAACTTGAGACCACAGTAGCTCAAATCTTTGCATTACGTCAAGTAAGTAAAATATGGACTCATGCACCTTTCTGAGGCAATGTTTCAAATGCAGAAACAGTGTTCTCAAACTTAATCCGATGCAAAGGAGCACCACTTTGCTTTATAGCACACGCTGTCTTGTCTTCAAGCGGGCATCGTGCTTTTAACATGGAGAAGACATGGTTATTCAACCTTCTTGCTTTCTTCATTGCCTCCAATAGGGTTTCCCATCCCTTCACAAGAGCATTCAATCATCAAAAATCAACCAAAGAATCACCTCATATTCCAGAATGCATTTTATGATACAGAGCAGAGAAAAATGTTTGTGAAACATGGCACAGTGATGTTCTTGAGAGAGTCGAAGAAAATTTCCCATACCTTGAATGGTTGTGCAAGTGATCCAGCCTCCACCTCAGCAACATTGAGGACTTGATATGAAAAATCAAAGAGCTCAAAATGTAGCTGTTGCCCAAGTAAGTATATTACTGTACAACCACCCCAAGCAACAGAATCACCCAGTACTTCATAATTGTTGGATGCTGCTTGAACAGACTCCTCTAGATATCCCTAAAATAGAAGATTATATGTTATAATAATGAAACAATTACCTAATTTACATGCTATCTGGCCAGATGACCTTATTAGCCATGATATACTGGTGATAGGACTTCTTATATTGAATAATTATTCCCAGCTGTTATTTTCCACTGAGTAATACACATATGCATACAATAAATCCACATCCCCAATCAAAAGGGATGAAGATATAACGCTGTCTTTTGCTTGAAGACATCAAATTTAGTATGAAACTTCAAAAAAAAATAGTAAGTTTCAAAATGCCACTGTTTAGAAAATTTTGGTAATGACTTAGCCTCTCTTATGTTTAGTTATGCTGTACATTTGACTAAAACAGATCAAATTTAATTTTAGGTACGTAAGTTAAATATACGAAAGAAACAGATCTTAAATGAAATATTTTTGTCAAAGAACCAACACCAAGTACAAAATAGCATTGAAAATAGATGAAAGGTTGAGCCTTACAATTTGAAGGCCACTATATATACGGTAGAAATCCTTTGAAGTTGTTATGTCAACGAACCCTGTCTTGGGAGCGGCACTCCATTTACTGCAATACTTATCCAGGGCAGCACTAGTGAAAGCAAGGGCATATTCCAGTACACTGCCAGTATTCATGTTAGCCTTGTACAGGAGATCTGCACACAATGGAAAACAGTTATAAACTGAAATCCAGAAAAGAGAAATGGAAAAGTGATAGACTATATGGGATAGCTACAGTTAAGAAGTTGAAATATTATCCTCCAAGACATCAGAAACGTGTTCACATGTTCTTCAATACTTATTTGGGCCCTTACATTCCAGTTTTTGATTAACAATAACGTAATGTGGGGTTATTCATGCTACTTATTTGGGCCCTTACATTCCAGTTTTTGATTAACAATACCGTAATGTGGGGTTATTCATGCTGCACTGTTCTTACAACTCAGAAAGCATCTTTCCTTTGTGTAGAAATAAGATGCTTCTGGGTGACCTCCAAGTTCCTAATGAATGAACTAACAACGCTCGAAGGGACTAAATAAAACTGTGCAGGTTTAATTTAAACTTTCTTCCATATAACACATTCTACAAACTTGTCAATTTCTTTAGCATTCACTTTACAATTTTAAGGAACAAATCAACAAAGTGCTAATGTGTACTCTCAACTGTTCATACTTCCAGAGTCTTCAATAAGTAATCTGAATATGAACTAACCATATGATCAACACAATTAACGGGATCAAGGACTACAAGGCCTCTACGGTATATTTACTCAAAATACTACATGCAGTATGGAAAGGGTTTCAAGGATTCTAAAATTTTTTTAAACCACTAAGTTGATCCGTTGTTAGTGTTTTGCTAATGATAGCTTCCTAGTTCTCATCAGTCCTATAGAGAAGTAATAGTTTGTTACTGCATATTATGTAACTAGTCTGTTTCCATCATGATAAACTTGGTCAACTAAACCGCAATAAACACACGGTACTGAGGGACAATGTAACATACCTGCAGCTTCTGCCTGTTTTGACATGGTGTAGAATGATGTTGGATGTGGAGATACAGGGTTGGACACAATTGCACCAGTAGCGGATTTGAAAAGATTGACAATGGGACTATCTCCTCCATATGGAGAATGTAAGATCTGCCCATCTACACCAGAAAGAAAGCCTAACCAAGGGGCTGTTTGCATGAAACGCATGGTATCAATCTCCCTCTGTCAAACACAGAAAACACCAGAACTTTAACAGAAAAATTTATGCTAGAGGTTTGAAATATAAACCTATAATAAGTTGGAGGATTGATGAGAGCTTTTCTTTTCATTCAATTTATGACATGATAGAAGGACTTTAACTGATATTTTCTCAATAGCATAAGGTTGATCATAAAATGGTTCCCACATGGATATCAGACAGTGGATCCATAAAATAGAGAAGAGACTGAATGATAATACTCGAGGAAGTTCAGGTAAACTGGACAAAAGTTTTATACATGCAATATTATATGGAAAAGTTGCATGAAAAAGCAACTTCCCATGCTATTGTTTGGTTCTTATATAAATAAGGGTAAATTGTTTAAATATCTTTACCTTTTAACACTTTATCAAATAGATCTCAATTTTCATTTTGTAACACTACATATCACGACCTGCAAAAAATATATATTTATATATCCCGCTATACATTTTTAATAATAGAATTTATGTGCAAATGGATTTCACCATCGTGTTCAAACATTTTTAAGGCATCCTATATAATTTGGCAACATTTGGACATGTTCTACATTTTCATAATTTTTCAAATTCTCAGACTCCAGAAATGTATAAAAAAATCATGTTCTCGTCAAATATTTTTTTCATATTTTACCAACGGTGCATTAGGTTATTATTAACACTTGTACAAATATTTAGGTCAAAACTTCAAGTATTGAATTGTTTTAAGAAATAAAAGCTTAACACAATTAAGTTCTCACAATAACTCAGATACATAGGTATATATTTTTATAGGTCGTGATATATAGTGTTACAAAATAAAACTTGCGGCATATTTAATATTTTGCTTATAGTTCAAGATATTTGGTATAATTTACCCTATAAACAAATATTGTTAGGTTAGAAATCATCAAATCCGGAAATTCTCGTGAACAAATTTGCCTATCTTTTGGTAAATGTATTTCCTTTCATTTCCCAGAAAAAATCCAGAAATTCAGATACTAACCAATACAATGTCAAGAAGGCCCATCCAGTATAATACACTTCCAATTTCTTTTATTCCTCTAAGAACCTCTGCCTTGAGTTCTGATTTTGTCCCCCAGTTAAGATTTTCCTTAACTAACCTCAGACAACCTGTGCATAATGGGTAGATATTCAAAATTTAATAGGGCAATAATTGCATGGGCATCAGAGAATGGTCATAATTTCCAATAGGCAATAGAAATTGTGCTTAGCAAAATTCCTTTGAGCACAGACGTGGAGTGCAGTTAAAGTAAATAGGACACATAAGAAGCTTAAACAACCACAAGTGGAAGCTTTTATCCAAAGTACCACTTGCAAGCTAGAACAGAACAATCGACTTTTTGAATGACCCACAAAGGGTAAGCAATGAACTGTTATAGTACCCACTAGTCAGTACTGATTCAGATTGTGGTTGCGAATTAAGAGGGGGAGAAATACTTATAGAATGGAAAGAAGTGTGAAGGAAATTTAGGAAGATCTAGACAATGTAGAGCAGAGAGAGATGGTTAAGCAATGATGAAGCACCATTCTCCCCTGTAGTAAATATGTGATGATCAACATTTTCATTAACAATCTTATATAACTTGAGTTTGTTACCAGTGATCTAATAACATGTATCAAGTCACCTAATCGCTATTATAAGATATGTAGAATTTTATATACACAAGAATGATTGAAGAAACAACTTACATAGATTTTGGTCATCAAAGCATGATATATTACCATAGTTCCACTACTATTTCATTAGTGTGGAAAAGTTAAAAAGTATTAGTCAAGATCTCTACAAGATCTTCCTGTTATTAGGAGCAAATTTGTTCTGTTTAAACGTCCTTAGTTTAAGGCAGGCTGTTGTATTCAGTTCAGGAAAATCTCCTTGAAATCAAGGAGATAATCTTGACTAATTCAAGCGTATCTTTTAAGAACCTTGAGGCACTTAAATACCCAACTAGACTAGTCACTTGAATAAGTTTTAGAGAAAATAAAACTCTCAATAAACTTCTTCATGGTATCAGAGCAAATCTGAACCAATCCCTATTCCATTCTTGTTATCCGATGACAATAAGTCCTCAAATCTGCCATGGCAAGTGAATCTGAAAGAGGCACATGCAAACCAAATTGTAGCCAAATGGCCACGTCTACCTATTCTACCAATGTTTCTGAGAGAAGTTTGATGCCGATTACTGGGCATAAACTTAATGGCCAAAATTTCAGCTTATGGTCTAAATCAGTGATGATTTTCATGTGTGGGAAAGGAAAGGAAGACTTATCTTATAGGTGCTGCAGTTCAACTGGGGGGAAAACAGCCCTGACTATCAAATCTGGAAGATGGAAAATAATCTAGTAATGTCCTGGCTGCTAAATTCCATGACCAATGAAAATGGTGAAAACTTTATATATTACAGAACAGCAACAGAAATCTGGGAACCAGCTTATGACACATTCAAATAAAGACTACTTTTGCAGTAATCGAAATTAAAGGAATTCTAGGTGAGCTGAGACAAGGTGAGTCATCAGTCACAGAATATTTCAATCAGCTAATTAAATACTGGCAACAACTTGATATGTAGAGGATGTCTCATGGAGCTGTGCGGAGGATGGCAAACAATACAGGAAGATCAAAGAAAGAGAGAGAGTTTACAAGCTTTTATTGGACTAAAACAGGAACTTGAAGAGGTTTGTAGACGGATTCTCAGCACTAAGACTTTGCCTAGCGTTCTTGAACTCTACTCATGGAGGAAAGCCATATCAATCAGGAGAACAGCTAAATATGTCAGGCAACAATAATTCTTAGAGACAGAACAATTGCCCATGGTGTGATCGTTGCAAGAAGCCAGGGCATACGAGAGAAACATGCTGGAAAATACATGGAAAACAAGCAGATTGGCAGCCTTTCTCTCGATCATTTCAAGCAAGTCATGGGAATATTGCAGCAGCAGAAACTCGAAAATCCGAGGAAACCAGTCCATTCAACCAGGAACAAATAGACGCTTTGCAAAAAATGATACAAAGCTCAATCCAAAGTGTACACAATCCTAATGAAAGCAGTACAGCAACTATGGCACAAAGAGGCAACTCCTACACTGCCCTAAGTGCAAAGAAAAACTCTATGCAATGGATTGGTGATTCAAGAGCCTCCGACCACATGACGGGAGATATTACAACATCCACTGACTAAAACCAACCACAAAGGAAACCACTTTTAGAATTGCCGATGGTACATATTCAGAAGTAACCAGCATAGGTTCAGTCACCATATCGGAAGAAATCAAACTAAAATCAGTTCTATTTGTGCCTAACTTGAACGACAATCTGCTGTCTATTAGTAAACTCACAAAGGATCTTAATTGTGTCACTAAGTTCTATTCCACCTCATGCAAATTTCAGGCTTTAAGCTCAGTAGGAGGATTGGCAATGCTGAAATGAGTGCAGGTCTCCATTTCCTAAGAACTGAAGCCTCTGGATGTGTTTCACCAAAACCTTGTGCGCTGTCTCAACTCAGAATTAAAAAAGTGTTATGCTATGGCATTACAAGTTAGGTCATCCTAGTTTTTTGTATTTGAAAAAACTCTTTCCATATCTGATCAATAAAAATCCATCTTTCTTTCAATGTGAAGTATGTCAATTATTTAAGCATTCTAGAAGTTCATTTCTTATTCAGCCATACAAGAAATCGCATCCTTTTCATTTGATCCATAGTGATATTTGGGGACCATAAGGTAAAGAACCTTTCAGGGCATCACCTGGCTCTTCTTAATGAAGAGAAGTCAGTGGGACAAATATTTCAGATTTTTCATAAGATGATTGAAAACCAATTTCAAAACAAAGTCCAAATTCTCAAAACTGATAATGCAAGAGAAATCTCTCATTATATTCCTGGGAAATATCTTAGTGAACACGGTATTATTTCATCTTAATTCTTGTGTTGATATACCACAACAAAATGATGTAGCAGAAAGAAAAAAGACACCTATTACAAGTTACACATTCACTAAAGTTGGCATTTAATTAACCGAATGTCATCTTGCATTCTAAACTTTCAAACTCCATATCAGTCTCTCATCACCACCTATCCCTACATTCAGTTCATGACAAATTTACCTCTAAAAATTTTTGGTTGTACATCCTTTGTCCATATTCATCACCAAAACCATAGCAAACTTGATCCTAGATCCACTAAGTGTATTTTCCTAAGATATCATGAAATCAAAGTGGGTATAAATGTTATTCTCCAGTCACAAAAAGATTCTACAACACTATGGATGTTACATATCTTTGAAGAGCAACCATTCCACTCCAAATCCAATATTCAGGGGGGTGGCTCTACAGAGGAATATCAGATTTGGCCTATGGATCGTATTATGCCCAGTCTAGTTGCTCCAAGTGTACCCACCTGCCAGAAGTCTAATTCCAGTACCTGATATACCCAGCTCTAATCCTTATGTTCCTGATGTCCAAAAGAATTCACAAGAGAAAGCGCTAATTGCCTATTCTAAAAGGCAAAATGAACAAAAGGAGACTAAGCATCACACTCATCCACAACATTGTCAAAAAGCCACCCCAAGCCCTCAGCACTACACACGGAATGATTATGCCACATCAGATTATGCAAATGATTTGAATGATTTATACCTGCCTATTGCTCTAAGGAAAGAAAATCAAGCATGTACTTTATATCCGATTGGAAACTTTGTCTCTTATATGACAATTTGTCTCCTAACTGAAGGGCATTTACTATTTCTTTGAGTGAAATACAGATTCCTAAAAATATTCAGGAAGCTATAGAACAATCTGGATGGAAGGAAGCAGTTATGAAGGAAGTAAATGCTCTAAAAAGAACCAAACTTGGGACTATACGGAACTACCAGCTGGAAACAAAGTAGATGGTTGCAAGTGGATATTTGCAGGTACAACACAGATGGAAGCATAAATCAATTTAAGGCTAGACTAGTTACCAAGGGTTTTACACAATCCTATGGTCTTGATTATGAGCAGAACTTTGCTCCTGTTGCAAAACTCAACTCTATCTGTGTGCTTTTCTCCCATGCAGCAAATCTAGAATGGCCATTGCATCAATTAGATATATAAAATGCATTCTTAAATAGTGACCTAGAAGAAGAATACATGGCAGTTCCTCCCGGTCTTGACACACTTGAAGGCTTTGGAAAAGTATACAGGCTAAGGAAAACACTGCATGGGCTCAAACAATCACCTGGAATATGGTTTGGAAAATTAACTCGAGTTGTAAAAAGATGCAGATTCACTTGTGCCAAACAGATCACACTATGCTTATCAAATTCTCTACTGAAGGAAAGACAGCAATCATGATAGTGTATGTAGATGATATGATTCTAACGAGTGACCAAATAGAAGAAATCAAGTTTCTGAAAGAAGTTCCAGCAGGTGAATTTGAGATCAAAGATTTGGGACAACTTAAGTATTTTCTGGGGATGGAAATAGCTCATTGACAACAGGGAATTTCAGTCTCACCACAAAAATATACCCCAGATCTACTGACAGAGACAGTTATGTTAGACTGCAAACCAGCTCTCACTTCTATGGACCCTACAGTGAAGCACTTGATGGAAGAAGAAGGAGATTTGATAGATAAAGGGAGATATCAAAGACTAGTGGGAAGACCAATCTACCTCTCACATACTAGACCTGATATAAGTGTTGCTGTAGGAATGGTGAGCAGGTACATGAATCAGCCAACAGAGAAAACACTTGGAGGTCATTTTTCATATCCTTAGATACTTGAAACAAAGTCCAAGGAAAGATCTTTTCTTTGGGAAATTTACAGATTGAGGAGCAAATATTTAAACCGATGCAGAACGAGCAGGTTCGTTAGCAGATCGTAGATCTACTACAGGGTACTTCACACATGTCAGGTAATATGATTACATGGAGAAGTGAAAAACAGGCTATAGTTGCAAGGAGTAGCACTGAGGCAGAATTCAGAGCAATGTGTCATGGAATTTGTGAAGGAACTTGGCTTAGGAGGATGCTAGACAAACTAAAAATAATTGATCCAATTTTTTTTCTGTTTAAAGCTCCTTAGTTAAAGGCAGGTTGTTGCAACTCAGTTCAGGAAAATCTCCTTGTAATCAAGGAGATAACCTTGACTGATTTACGTGTATCTTTTAAGAACCGTGAGGAATGCCTCAAGGTTTAGTCATTTGAATAAGTTTTAGAAAAAATAAAACTCTCAATAAACTTCTTCAATTAGCATCCACTACTATTTCATTAGCTATTTTATGTTCTCAATCTAAGCATAAGCTCCTACATATATCCAAAAATTTCCACCCATCGCCCAAAGAAAGACACGATTGATATTCCTGTTTCCATTTCAAAAAGTCAACCTTGTACAAATCATAGAAAATAGGATAATATATCAAATATCATGGTATCTCATGTACCTGTGACACCCCCATCAAAAGGAAGCAGCCCAATAGACTTTGGCAATGCTTCTTGTAATCCCATAATCATTGGCTCAAGCGTAGTTAACTGGGAAATGCAAAAAGCATAAATGAGAATAAATACAATCCAAAAGTTCTACATATGAAAACTTGGTGTGAACTTTTATACACCTGTATTTTGAATCAGTTGATACAAGAATGATGATGACAATGATAAAGTTAAAGTGAGCCAAATATTTGAAAGCAAATCATAGGCAGCATAAAACCAACATTGCAAAAATGCTAAAGGTCAGAAAACTGCTCAAACACCTTACAATATAGAAAAGAGATATACTTGTTTACTTACAGAGAGACTGAAGTTCATCGTCAAAAAATAACAAACGTAAGTATACATGCAGCAAATGTTGCATTTGTAATTTCTTCCTTCCAATGATTCAATGTAATATAGAAGGAAAGAGGAAGTTGAGACTATTGAATTTAATAGAGAAGGAAAGACGAAGCTAAGACTACAGGATAGTCAGATTCTTTAAAATGCAGGTTGCTACCAAAATTGATTACGAAAATAAAGGCTCTCTAGAATCTAACAAAATTTAACATTCTTATGTTTATCAGTCACGCAAGCAAGTCTGTGAAGAAGATCATTTGTGCTATGGTCGAATTGCTGAAGAACTTCTGGACGAAGTGGCCCACATTTGATTGTTATTAATCACATGTTTTTTAGAGCAATAAATGAAAATTTGAAAGTTTTACAAAGTTGGAGATATTAAAGATGGCATGTAGTTAAAAGTTCTCTAACAACCAAATTTAAATGTTCTGTTTACAATCACACAAATAAGTCCGATAAGAAGCACATATATGCTATGGCAAATTGTTGGAACACTTCTGGACCAACCAACCAACATTTGATAATCACTAATCACATGTCTTCTAGAGAAATGATAAATATTTGAAAGGTTGACAAAATTTGAGATATTAAAGATGATAAGTAGTTAAAATCATAACAAGGATAGTTTAGAGAAGCTTTAACGTCTCATAAAACAATCCATTAAGAAAAACTTCCACTTCACAAACTTAAAAAAATAGACTCAATATTAGTGATGAACTCGAAAGTCTCAAGTGAAGTATCACAAAATTGACATTAATAATGGATCTGATGAAAATTCACAAACTAAAAATAACCATTTGCTATGAAAAATCACATGCAATCAACGCAAACTAAAAATGAACGCAAAGGCCATACCTTATTTGATACATGATCTAATAGAGCTCGAATAAGCCAAGGCAATGACCTTGATCCAAGAAGTCTGACAATAGAAAACATGTGGGGCATTCCAAAGAATCCACCATGAAGACGAGCAAAACTTTGATGTGCAGAATTCAACTCCTACCAGTGACCATCCATTAAGACATGTATAATCAGAGAGCATAGTAGGAAAACAGAGCCATATCATCAATATCACAATGATAAATTAGTCAATCGCGTTGACTGTCACTGCAGAAGTTACTTACCTGAGTACCACAATAGAAGCTAGGCTTGGCATAAGGAACTGATGGCTTTTGAACAGGTGCACGAGGTACTCTCAATGATCGGACAAAACGTTGAGTAGTATTGCAAAGAATGAAGTTTGGCAGGAAATCACTTTGCATCTCAGACCAAATCTAACAGGCACAAATATGTTAGTTGATTTAAAATTGGAGGTAGAAACTAAAAATCTTAATTCTGATCCCTCAATGGTCATGCTCCTATGCTCATTTGAGAAACAAAAGGGTTAAAATTCACTGTGTTGCTTTTGGATTAACAAATACATGATAGAGAATACAACTATTGAATTTCTGACGGCAAGGAAAAGGCATACTAAATGAATATCGCTTCCCCTCTGGATAGCACACATGATACTGACTTATTATGCCGTCTATTCAGTTATCGGTCAAGCAGAGTGGCAAATCATTAATGAGGAAGAAAGTTATGAAACCTGAGAAGCAAGTCGACTAGAAAAAGACACAAGAGAGATGTTTTCTTGCATCTCATTCAGCATGAGATTGAACGAATCTATGGACAGATCTCTGGAAAGCAACTTGTGAGCAAGCTTCAAGATATCCAACAGTTTTTCTAGTTCCTGCAAACAAAGTATACTATTTATTTGAAAAGTTTAGAAAAAGAATAAGAAGAACCATTGTTAAATCGTTTAACCTCAAAAAACCAAAAATGGTAAATGCATATACTAATAGGGGTTGAAGTTTTACACTTGGTGGAAATAAAATAAAAAAATTATTCAACACTCAATTTCACATGCAGCCTAGCTTCCAAAGAAAAATAAAGATATAAGAAAAGGTTAAGCATGTGAGGCAACAAAAAATATAAGAATCAAGAGAATAGGTTTATAGTAAGAAATCCAATCTAAAAGTTTAAGCTGGTTGGTGATAAGAAATCCAATCTAAAAAGTCATAAAAAAGAAATAGTGGACCAATTCACTTACCACCACTGCACAAAGATCATGAGACTCAAAACGATCAAAAAGAAACTCAAGATTGTCTCTGAAAGCTTTATTCATCCGTTCAGCTATCAAGCTTCTTAGATCAATAGTCCTCCCCAGTAACTGTAGACCATAAGAAAACCAAGGCAGTTCAAATTTTTGTTTAAATCATAGCCAATACTTGATAAATGCAAACAAAGGTAAAGTATACAAACAATTGCAACCGTGTGAAACCTAGAACAAAGGACTATCTTTTCACCTTCACTCTAGTCATCTTAAGCAGTGCACTGAATCTCATAGGATGGACGGTATATTTCTCCCCATTGTCCAAGGTGAAGAGGAACGATGGATCTAGCAGTTTGCTGTAGAATTGGAAAAATCATTTGTGCATCAAATGCAGATCTTAGATAATAAAGTTAGCACAACAGGGTGGCCAAAAGACATACCTTGCAGCCCAGCTCTTGTAATATGTGAAAATTATCTCACAGAGTTTTGAAACAAATAAATCGAAACAGCAGTCCACCTACAATAATGATAGTCAAATTTTCCATGGTTAGGAAAACGAATGAACAAGTTGCTACAAAAGTAAAGACTATCCCTTATTTCCAAGAATATAGCTATTACACATAAAACTTAAGTAGATAGCATGTCATATTTACTTAACCTTTGATTACATGAGTGACAAGATTCTGTGATTTACACATTTCATTCAAGCAGCTTTTTCAGAAAATAAATGACAACTACTAAAAAAGTTTTTGATGTTTAGGCATCAATTAATTAATCTCGAGAAAAATGGTAGCCAAGGTAAAAATGGATTTGCGCACACAAAGCCATTGACTGAGCATTGGCATTTGACAACTTCATTAAGATTATCCATGAATCAAGCAAAAGAATGCAGCATAAATGTGCATTTTGTCAATCTTCAAATAAATAAACAAGCTACAGAGAAATTTTACAAATTACACAATTTTGTGTGGAGGAGAAAAAGAAAGAATCTGAGGCGGAGGCTGAGATGTCAATGAACTAAGAAGAAAAATTCAAAGGCTAAGAATTGAATGACGGTGTGCAATGCAGCATCCATTTACCAATGAAAGATTGAAAATTATAAAAGAAAAGGTGTGGATGACCATACAAATTCAAGGAACTAACTACTCAATAAAAAGAAAACTCGAGAAGTATATTGTAAAAATAACATGAACCATAAGGAGTAGAACGAAAGGGAAACACAAGATTTAAATGGTTGACCAGAAGTGCTACAAAGACCACATGGGTAAGAGTAGCATTAACTAAGTTTCACCATCTATTCATAATAATTAAACAATACAATCTAAAATAATACAAGGGATAATAGTATTCTACAATAAGATGCCCAAACTATTCTGGTACAGGATATTTTAGGAAATATTCCCATATACGTACAAAAAATTTCTATACAGGATATGCAACATAATATCAAAACAAAAAATAATACTAAATCAGAATACATCTGTAAAATCTTCAACAAATATATTTGGGACTAAGATGGAGACTACTACTTGTTTGAAGCTCTACATAAAATTTATGCCTTCCAGCAGGAAATCTCAAAATTTACATTCCTTCTCAAGGCTGAAAATAACATACCTCAGCCTCGATCTCATCATAGAGGAAACGCTGCCTCAGTACAACCAGAGCTTGCTGAGCTGAATCATTATAGATATCAAATGGCAACAAAACACTTTCAAGAAGTCCTGCATTTTGTGACTCAAGCACATGATCCACCAGCATCCACGGAAGAGAGCATTCAATTGGAAACTACACATAGGTCAATAGAAATTTCCCCACAAGTGAGGAAAGCATTCAGTGACCAGCAGAAACAAAAGTGTAAAAATGATCAAAGTTCCAAGTTTATTAATTATCACAAACCATAACAAATAGTAGATATGTGAATCTAATACCCAACAATCAGTAAAAGTACAGAAAGAGAAAACATAAGACACAATTAATTATTATTTCATGTCTTTTACCTGAATAACACGTGAAGACTCAAGGTAAAACTCCCTAAACCATAAGAAGCCTAGATCCGTCAAAGTAGCAATAGTCACTGCAAACATGATTACTCTAATGTTAAACTTCATCACAGTGGTGATAATGTAAGATGCGGCACAAGACAAAAAAATGAGGTAGAGAGAGACAGAGAGAAAGATATTACATAATTCTAGTACTAAATAAAACCTAATAACAGGAAGGTGACAGGATGATATAGACTCAGGAAAATACAAGTATCTTGACCATGAATACAGTACTACTGGCCAAGATAGACAGTCAATAGATTTAGGATTAGTTGTTAAAGAACAAGGCCCCAATAAGATAACCAGATACCAAAGACTCAGATCCTGTAGAAACCAGGAATAATGAAACTTAGATATTCGGTAAGTGTATTGAGCAGTCAAACAATGCAGAAAACCACATGATTGTCACTGAAATGGCACTTGTACTCGAAAAAGATAGGTGGATTAACAAACAACAAAGTAATCACTTCAGTTAGTGTACATTCATAGCGAAGCCAATCGGCACACTAGGAGCAATTATGTAAAAGAAATGGTCATTTCCATTGATTTAGTAAACACTCTTAGTGTAATTAGATGGCATCCTTTGTATACAAACTGTATGTTGTGTCAATATTTAGGTACTAGTCATGTCCATAAGCCGATTACTGACTACAAATGCCAAAGTCATGTTAAGGTTACACCAGATCTCTGTAACTGAGTAAGGAATACAAGTCTCTTGTGGATATGTTATTTTATGAAAAAATTTGCATGAATGTGAAGATAGCTGAAACAGATCATTTTCTACCTGATTTGCTCTTGCATCATAGTTGATGATGAAATTGCAAAATAGATGTTAGTTCATTGTATGAACAAAACAGTTTAGTAAATAAACTTACCCGAATAGTCCAATATATGCAGGAAGAAACTAAGCTTGTAGAAAAAGTTCTCCAACTGCTTCAAATCATTTACTGGGATCTCAGAACCACTATTACCAAAAAGCCCTCCAGGCTTCCTAAGATTACCACCAGATACTACTTCATATAGCAGAAATTGCAAGCAATGAACCTGAATACAAAGGGTAAAAATATTTCAGAATCACATTCCCACATGTAGGTATGCAAGTGTTGATTGTATCATAGTCTTGAAAGCTCATCTGTTAAAATCATAAACTGCATATTTGACAAACAGTCAACAAATTAAAAATATTGTATACGAGTGCATGTGGGATTCTAAGTACAATATAAATTTGTGTTACAAGTTAAATTCCAATTTCTGCATCGAAGAATTTGGCGAAATACAAGAATGGTTGCATTGATGATATCTTGCATTCAGACACCCATTGATCATAATTGTTCTCATAAGCAAACCTATGATTTTAATTTGATACTGGGGGCCATAATGGTTTGAAATTTGCTCAAGTAGGTCTAACCATTAATCAAACTAAAACCAAACATTGTTAATGCACATAAAAAAACAGCAATAACATGAAAACCTCCAAAGACATATTTTGCTATTATAACCAAAATGTGCATGCTTAATGAGCTGCACTGTAATCTAGCAACGTTTCCCTGTACAAGTATATATCTTTAAAGGAGAATAATTAACCCCGTAAGAATATTGAGTATGTCAAACAGCACTATCAAAGAACATACCACCCCATTGTATCTTTTATTAATTATTGCACTAGAATGACGTGAATTTTTTGTTAAAAAATAAAACATATGTGAATAACATTGTCCCTAGTTTTCATTGCATGGTGCAAAATCAGTTGGTAACAGAATTAAGAGATTTCTATCTGATAATGCAAGAAATTACTTAACCACACCTTGTCATGGTATTTTCGTAAGGCATTATTCATGAATCATCTTGTATTCATACGCCACAACGAGATGGTGTGACTGAAAGGAAAATTGGTCATCTTACTATTGCCAAAGCACTTCTTTTTCATCACCATCTACAAACAGAAAGATATGAACTAATTGCTAAAACTCACAGAAATTAGGAACCGCAGGCTGCTTGAATTTTGAAGTCAGGTCTGTAATGCTGGTATATGTTATGAAAAAGAGCTTAGAGTTTATAAAAGAACTAAGGGAGGGAAAAAATCACTCAACCACAAGCTTTAATTTGGTAGAATGAAGACTGGGAGTTCATGGGATAATGAGGACAAACGGCTTAAATTTAATTTATTCTAGGTTTTACTTATTAGAAAAGGAGTAATAATAAGATAGATATAGTGTTCTAGTTTGTTTAGGACTTAAACTTATTTAATATTAGAGAATCCTACTCAGTAGAGTAGGGTCCAATTTTATTTTGGATATCTTAGTAGGGAATACCTTTACTAGGATAATGGTTCCAAGGCAGGACATGTCAGGAACTCTAAAGGAAATTCTAGAGACAAGGCAATGGATGCAAAATCTGGTGTTCCACAGGATTGGAAATAGAAAAAGCACGTCTTTTGGTATTATAATTAACACTGTAAAGGTCCCCTATATAAGGTGGAGGAGGTATAGTCCTTGAAATTGGTGGTAAATCCAGAAACTAAAGTAAGTATGATAATTAGTAATAATCAGTGGATACGGACTTTCCATAATAATAGAAGTGCCAACCTCATAATGGAAGAGTTGCCAAGATGCTAGGAAAGAGAGCAAGATGAAATTCATAGCAGATAACTCAAGTTCAGAACAAAAGCCTGCAAAACACTTTTACCAACTACACAGACCATCAGGCAGGAGTGGGCAGCCTTAGTATGGGATAGTGACATCAATCCAGCTCACTCATTCATCTTATGGATGGGAAGCAATTGAGGGTTGCTTACGAGAGACAAGATCAAGTTCTCCATTAACACCTTGAACTGTGAGTTATGTAATACTAAACTGGAGAATCTGGAACACCTGATGATTATATGCAGGTTTGCAGTCCGGATACAGCTTATTCTCAACATAGACAAACCAATGGATTCTTGGAGTGAAACTATTACTTTGCTGGGGAAACTTAAAGTACATAATGCAGCTGATCTCAAAGCAATCAAGTTAAGTTAGGCAGCCTTAGTGTACTGCATATGAGAAGAGCGCAATTGCAGAGTTTCAAAACAAGAAAGTAGAAGCAGTAAGCTCGTTTTTCAGGACATTTTCCCCCACTACAGATTAGCCATATTAGCAAGCTGAATAGCTACAAATCTGACAAGCAGCATGAAGAGCAGATGGGGATTGGAGTAATACTAGTTTATGTGGTCTCACAAGTGTCCCTTTGATTTCAAGGTATAGACGGTTACTAGGAACCATAACTCTCCATAATCTAGATCTTTTGGATAATTCTAGACTTTTTGTACTCTAGAATGCATATATATTTATATAATGAAATCTGTTAATTTTCGAGGAAAGAAAAAGAACTTCTGTATATATGTGTACTCAACCCTCCAATAAAGCAAGCCCGAATTTCCAGCAACCAAAAACCTAAAATTCCAGCCATACCAAACTTAAAATTCCAGCCATTTCAAACCTAAAATTCAAGTAACCTAAACGGATATTCCAAGCCTGAATTTCCAGCGGCCAAAATCTTATAGACTTCTAACGACTAACTTGGTATCTTTTCTATTCATCCTGCATCAATATGGTCTTAGAACTTTGTTTTACAATGGCTACTCATAGCAAAAGGGAATATAGAAGACTACTCAGTGAGCAAAAGCAAGATGAAATAGTGCTGAAAATTATCAGCAATTTGGATCTAAGAGGAAGAGGCTGAAATTAATCAATAGCAAGTGAGATTAAGGAATCAACGCCTATAGAGGTCCAAGACAAAGAAACCAACAAGTAGCCAAAATTTTACAAGTTTTGTGACTTGTAGCTACTAATTTGGATCTCTTTTATTCATCCTACATCAATATATTGCTGGAATTTCAAGTTTGAGTAGAATTTTTGTGAAGTGAAAAAGCAATAGGTACTTCTAGGAATCACTCTTAAGGTAAGAAACTAAGAATCACTTCTAAGTCTCATAATCACTCTTAGAAGAAAGTGTAACACCTTCTAATTGAAGACTCAAGGTTTGTAGAGAAAATTAAAGCTACCTTCATTGAAAGATTGATTATATATATTGAAAAGTTATAGATACACAATCCTAGTGAAAGAGGAAAACCCATTAAACTTCCAAAACAAGAATAGGATCATATTAATTAAGAATACTTAGTATACCTTAATAACTTAAACCCTACACTAATAAGGATAACAAACTGAACAAAGAGGACAAAGTAATTCTTTCCTAATCTTTGTGACCTTTAGTAAATAGTATACCATCTTAAGCCTCTTCTATTAGCACTTCTTTTAATGCATTAATGGTGCGATTCCAAAACTACATCACTTAGTGGTAGGTGCTAAATAGGTATAAGCAGAAAGATTTTTCCAATCAATTTTACAGCGTTAGTGCAAAGAACGATAATTCTACAATTGTTTGTGTTGCATATGTGCGTGCGAGAGAGAGATGACGCGTGTGGACGAGGGTTAAAAGCACAATAAATAGGGGGTAAAAAAAACCTGTGCAGCTGTTGGTGCAACCGGCCTCGGATAAAAGAAGTTCCCCCTGCCTTCTTCACCACCAAGTGACTGTAACTCTGAATCTGCCTTGTTTGTGTTTGCCATCCAGTCAGCTGAGAGAGTCCGCATATCAGAAAGAATCCTGAAAGTTAGCAATTTTTCCTTTAATGCATAAGCAATTTGACACATTCAGACTAATTAATTAGGAACAAGCACTTTCTTAATTGTATTGACTAACCACATCACCTAAGAATGATCTTTGAAAACAAAAATCACTAGTTGTTCATGGCTTTAGCTCTTAAACTTCCTGTTTTTAGGTAGGCTTGGCAAAAAAGCCAAAGCCCAAGCCAGGCCCAGCCTAAAATCAACAAGAAAAGCCTGATTTGATCGAGCTTTGGGTTAGGTTAGGTCCAAATCTGAGCTTCAAACTTGGGGGGCCCCAACCCATCCTAACCAAACTCAACTGAAATTTGGCCCAAAAAGCCCGAGCCTGATTGAGCTTTGTGTCAGACCGACCCATTGATCAATTTTAGAATATTTTATGCCCGTCCTTGTTAGTACGACACATTTAACTTCTAAAAGTATGCAGTTTAAAACGGATAAAAGATAGAGGAGAGCATACAAAAAGGATTGTCAATGCATGCAGAAGGTGCTGGTTTGGATAGTGAGAAGAAACTGGAATTCTAGGATTGTGTGATTTGGACATAACACCATAGGATCTCAAGTCAAGCAAGGTAAATTTATAACTATCCAAGGAAATAACAAAATTAAGGATTCATGGGGTCCAATGGGCCAAATTAGGCTACACAACCAGCGATTGGCTTCCCCTTCCTCATTGAACCAAATCGAGAAAGATATTTTAGTTTAGTTGTTGCAGAAAAGAAATCTCCACTGATGTTCAAAATAAACTAATCCTTAATTACAAGGATAACAACATTATAGCCCCTCCAGATTATTAAAAGAATAACCATAATGCTTTAATCATAGACATAATTAACAAATATCATGGTTTTTCTTATTCCGCTAAGAAAATATTTTTTGTGCAAGAGTCTGACTAAAGATCCAATATTTTAAACTTAAAAGTTTATCTTTAAAGGTCCTCCTTCCTAAAGTTAATCGTAGAAGAATAATTGTAATGCCTCAATTATAGACAAAATTGATAACAGATACCATCACTTCTTTTATTCCAACATGAAAATATTTTTGTGCAGCGGAAATAGTGGAGTCTAACTAAAGATCTAACCTTTCAAACTTAAAGTTTACCTTGAAAGGTCCTTCTTCTTCCTAAAGGTAGTCCTCAGCATAGTGGCTAAAGTGTTTTGCACAAAATCTTGGACCTCAGCATGAATTGTTTCCCACAAGGCATCAGCTACCAATGTGTCACAACGATGCATCATTGATCCAACACTCTTTATGTAGCCAACAAGTTCAACCAGTGCTTTCCTTTCTTCAGAGCTATAATTATATCGCACCACCTACAAGAGAATTTAGTTAAATATCCATTCATGCAAGTAACATCAAAGCTATAGTGTATGCGTATGCTAACAAAAGGCAATTTATTATGCAATCTACTCAGGCAGCTTTACATATAAACATTTTAGTTTGTCCTTACGAAATAAAGCAAAATCTAACCTTGGAAAGGTCTTGGGTTTTAAATGTGTAGACAACAGAACCAAAAAAATACGAATACATAGGATAAAACCTTTTCATAATCCGATAAAGATGATGTTCCATTTGATTCTAAAGGTACTCCATCTTTGCAAGGTCGTGAAAATTTCCAGGCACATTGTTCCCAAATGCGTGCAGTCCATTTGCTTAAAAGTTGAAAACCTTCAACAACCATGTCATACATGCTTCCCTTGATTTCCTTACACCACTCTATATCTATGTCATCCAGTGACTTGAGCAATAACATCTGTTTAAATGAGTTCAAAAGGCAATAAAATAAATACGCCAATAAAATATGGTAAGAAATCTTGTAAAGAAATTGGTGCAGCACCTGATTCAAGGATGAAGCAAACCGAAGTGCAAAATCATCATGCTCAGCACGGATACCTCCTATGTGATTGATGATCAGATAATGTCTCTGATAAGTAAGACATGTTAAGGCTTCAATGACAGAAAAATAGACAAAAGTTAGGCATTCATATCTACAAACTTTAATAAAGAACCCAAAGAAGAGAACCCCTTTCATTCTCATTATTATTCATAGTTAGATAATTCCTAGTTAATTATCTTGATGTAATCATTAAGCTAGAAGAAGAGTAAAGATTCAAAAACTTTTTCTCCATGAACAGCTGCTTATAGTGTACATATCTATCAAAACCATTCATACAGAAAACCTCACATTCAAGTATATTAGTATCATCAGGAAAAGGATTTAAGTGCATGGAAGGTAAATATTAAAAAGCTTTACCAAAATTTCATGATAGATAATCTCCAACATTTCATGGTAGACAACCAAAAGCTGCAAAAAGTCCCATAGTGGTAATAACAAACAAAAGACTCAATACAGCATTCAGAATGTGTCCAGTAAATGTGCAAACAGTGCCATTATATCAATGGGAACCAATTGGAGTAACTGATCAAACAATATAGGTCACATTTATACAACAGTAACATTGGATACCTAGATCCTATATTGAAACAAGATAAGAAAGATCAGGGAAAAATAATTGCAATAAGTGAGCAAGGTGTGGAACTTAGGAAATTTTGTGTGCACAATGTAGCTATGATAATAACAAATCTAGAAAAATCAAAAGGAAGCAAAAAGAAGACGATTGTTCCAATGGATATTGCCAAAGATAATTATAAAAAAGGAATGAGATAAAAGCAATCCAACCAGATAAAAGTACTTTTTTCATTTGTGAATGATCTAGTAAAAGTTTCAAGGATAAAAAGGATGCACTCTTCTGTGTCATTTATGAATACATAAAGGAAAGGAAGATTAATATAAGGATATTCTTGTGCTTCCTTGGGTGGGAGTTCATGAGGTGATGGCAAGGTGAGAAGACGAGTTTGTGAAGAGAACTTTTGAAAGTAAACAGACAATTCCTTCATAATTGCAGCAGGGGAAAGATGAAGATCTGGAAATGCAGGAATCACAGGATCATTCTGCCACCAAAGGATATACTTATGCAATTTTAGAGCCAACTTTCGAAAACTATAAAAGACAAGAGTACAAAAATCTCCAAACCTTAAAAATATTGATTAATCTGTTGATTTTGACCCTCTTGTACAATGATTCACTGTCTTTTTCTGATGACGTTGCTAAGACAACAAGAACAGGTAAAACTTGCAAAAGAATGCGCCTTTTTGGAAATAGAAGTGCAAAATCCAGCTCCAAAGATTCAATGGTAAAAACTATGAGAACCTGAAGAATGTCTTCTACACTGTTTTGAGTCAAGGACCTCCAATGGAAATGAAAATAAAAAAAATCAGCTAAAGCTTCCACTAAAAAGCAAAAGGCATTATGTCAACACAAATAATGCAACACACCTCTGGACAACTTAATTAAGCCTACTCTTCTCTTAACTGCTGCTTAGATTTCGATATAACCATCCCAAGCATTGCCCTTATATTTTACTCTCAGAAGTGCATTCATCTATTTTTATTCATTTATGATGTTTACGAAATGCACTATACTGTTTAGATTTCGACTGCAAACTTCCATCAGACATGTTATATTCTAATTTCCCAAAGGTGGATGTTAGGCCACGTCGTTCAGAGAGGGGCCATAAGCCAAATCCCAAATACCTGGGAAAAGTGGGAACGTGAAGAACCATTACATGTATGCAGACGGAACTGTTCAAATGGACTGGATCTTGACAGGCGAGAGTTTTACGTGCTAATGGGTTGCAGAAGTTACGTGTTTTACGTCATTTTTCTTTCCATTAATGTGTTCTGTTTTGGAGCTCTGTCTTATGCTTTGTTTTACGTGTGTTTACGTGTTTAAGTTAGTTGCTAGTTTTCCTTCATTTTCGGCATGAATGTAAATGGCTTTGCTTATTTAAAGCAGCCCAGAAAATATCATAAGGGAGATCATCGGAAAATTCACTCAACTATCGCGGTTTATTTCTCACCCAAAGAGAAAGCTATTTACGTTAACGTTATTACAAGTGTTGGGACTTATCATTGGTATCAGAGACAGGTTATATTATGGGAACCAATAAGGAGCATATTGAGCAACTGGAAGTGGGACTTGGTGGAATACAGGAGGGATTACACAGGATGGAGCTCGGCATGGTCGATCAACTTCGTCATGTAGAAGAAACTCTCAATCGCCTCTCCGATGTTGTGCTTGAAAACCAAGAGAATCCCATCCATGGGCACCATCACCGGGAAGGCAACGTTGAAGGACGACTGGTTGTATCATCTAAAACAGTAAAGCTTGAATTTCCTCGATTTTCAGGAGTTGTTCTCACAGAGTGGTTCAATCGCTTGAACCAATTTTTCGAGTTTCAGAATACTCCCGAAGGCCAGAGAGTTTCTTTGGCCTCCTACCATTTGGAGGGAGAGGCCAACCAATGGTGGCAGTGGATCCGTAGGACGTTCCAGGGTCATGGAATAATTTTGAGGATGAATTCTGGGCTCACTTCGGACCTTCGGATTGTGAAGATTTTGACGAAGCACTTTCATGGGTTAGACAGGCTCGTTCCTTGCGTGAATACCAGAAGGAATTTGAACACTTGGGCAATCGGGTTCGAGGCTGGACACAAAAAGCTCTTGTAGGAACTTTTATGGGTGGCTTAAAGACAGAGATCTCTGATGGTATACGGATGTTTAAGCCCCAGACATTAAGAGAAGCAATCAGTTTAGCACGAATAAAGGATGATCAGTTGGCTAGACAAAGGAGGTTTCTAAGACCTTCACCACCAACGCGAGCTCCCCTAGCTCTTCCTCCTACTACTCAAGCAACATCACCAACCCCTGCCGTTCCTGTGAGACGTCTTAGTTGGGAAGAAATGCAACGGAGAAGGGCCCAAAATTTATGCTTTAATTGTAATGACCGTTTTACTGCAGGACACAAATTTCAGGTCCCACGAATACTCATGTTGGAAAGCTGTGAGGATAACGACAACCTGTTATGCGATGATGGCACCGAAGAACAACCAATTGAAGAAAATTATGAAGGGCCTCCTAAACCAGAAATTACGTTGCATGCACTTACGGGATGGACAGCTCCAAAAACAATGCGAATCTCAGCCAAAATCTGCGGCCAAGACGTCACTGTATTAATCGATAGCTGATCGACTCACAATTTCATTAGTGAGCATATGGCAAATCTGTTGCGTCTACTAGTAATACCTATAGAAACTTTCACAGTCCGAGTTGCTAATGGAGAAAATCTCAAATGTCAAGGGAGGTTTAAGGAGGTACAAATCGATTTACATGGCACCATTTTTTCATTAACTCTTTATTCCTTACCTCTCTTAGGGATAGACGTGGTTCTGGGAATTCAATGGCTTGAAACTCTTGGTTCTGTGGTGTGTGATTGGAAGAAATTAACCATGGAATTCATATGGAAAAACCAGACTAAGAAATTGGTGGGCATCGATGGACAAAATATTCAAGGGGCATCAATTGAAGAAATAACTAAGGGAATTCGTCCTAGCCATGCTTTGTTTGCTGTGTGCCTAAAGGTTGCCCAAACAGAACTTCCATAAAATATTCATCCAAGCTTGCGTGAGTTATCGCAGGAATTTTCAGATTTATTCTTTAAGCCCCCAAGCTTGCCACCAACACGAGAGGTTGACCACAGCATTGTCCTCAAAGAAGGAACTGAACCAATTAAAGTTCGGCCTTATAAATATGCGCACTATCAAAAGAATGAGAATGAGAAGCAGGTCCAAGATATGTTGAAATCTGGACTTGTGCGGCCCAACATTAGTCCCTTCTCGTCGCCTGTATTACTAGTAAAAAAGAAAGATGGAAATTGGCGATTTTGTACAGATTATCGCGCTCTCAATGTCGCAACTATTAAAGACCGATTTCCAATTCCCACAGTGGATGACATGTTGGATGAACTCTACGGCGTTTCTTATTTTACCAAACTTGATCTAAGGGCAGGATACCATCAAGTACGAGTTAAACCAAGTGATGTTCGTAAAACTGCTTTTCGAACACATAATGGACATTATGAATACTTGGTTATGCCCTTCGGCTTATGTAATGCACCCTCCACATTTCAAACCATCATGAACTCCATCTTTCGACAACATCTTCGAAAATTCATATTAGTTTTCTTTGATGATATTTTGATCTATAGTCTGAACTGGGATCAACATTTAGTGCATGTACAGCAGACTTTTGAAATACTAAGGCAACATAGATTTTTCGTTAAAGCTAGCAAATGTGCATTTGGGCAGCAAGAATTGGAGTACTTGGGGCACATCATCACCAACCAAGGCGTTAAGGTGGATGAACAAAAAATTTCTGCTATGATGGCATGGCCTCGACCTACTAACATTTCGGAACTACGTGGGTTTTTAGGTTTGACAGGTTATTACTGAAAATTCGTCAAGGACTACGGTATTATAGCGTGGCCTCTCACCAATCTGCTCAAAAAAGGCCAGTTTGGATGGAATTAAGAAGCTGAGAATGCTTTCCTTGCTCTCAAACAGGCCATGACGACTACACCGATATTAGCCATGCCAAACTTCAACGATGCTTTCACTATCGAAATAGATGCGTCCGGAGAAGTAATTGGAGCGGTCCTATCGCAACAAGGCAAACCAGTGGCATACATGAGTCGAGCCCTCGGAATAGCAAAAAAATCATGGTCGACGTATGCTAAGGAGATGTTGGCTATTGTCGAAGCCATACGTACCTGGCGGCTTTATCTTCTCAGCCACAAATTCTATATTCAGACCGATTAGCGTAGTCTCAATATATTTTTTAGAGCAACGAATTGCAACACCGGAGCAACAAAAATGGGTTGCTAAACTCCTGGGCTACGACTACGAAATTAAATACAGACCTGGTCGTGAGAATTCTGCAGCTGATACTCTCTCCCGAAAACAGGACAGTCCCATTCTTCATGGAATTTCCTTTCCGCAAGTTAGTTTATGGGATGAAATTAAAAAATCTGCAAAAGAAGACCAATACATTCAGTCAAAGGGTTGTGCGGCCACTGAGCAACCAAGGGGATTATATATGTGGCGTCAAGGATTATTACTATACAAAGGAAGGGTCATTGTGTTGAACAATGAGACCTTAAGGGAAAAACTGATACACGAAATGCATGACACCAAGGTAGGGGGTCATTTAGGCGTCCTACGAACATTCCGTAAGTTGAGACAACAGTTTTATTGGCCTGGGATGCATAACTTAGTGCAAGATTACATCAAAAGGTGCGAGGTCTGCCAAAAATAAAAGCCGAAACATTAGTTCCATCTGGGCTTCTTCAACCACTGCCAATACCGTGTCAAGTGTAGGATGATATCACCTTAGACTTTATCGAGGGCCTCCCAGCGTCTCAAGGATAGGACACCATCATGGTGGTTGTCGACAGACTTAGTAAGTCTGCTCATTTCCTTACTTTAAGTCACCCTTTTACAGCAAAAATGGTAGCAGAAAAATTTGTTGAAGGCATCATTAAGCTTCATGGTATGCCCAGATCAATTGTTAGTGATCGGGACCCAATCTTCATCAATAACTTTTGGAAGGAATTTTTTAAGCTATCGGGTACCAAATTACAACTCAGTTCCGCTTATCAACCACAAACGGATGGCCAGTCAGAAGTCGTCAATCGCTGCGTCAAACAATACCTCCGATGTTTTGTTCATCAGTGACCACGAAAATGGAGTGGCTATTTACCTTGGGCGGAATACTGGTATAATACGACATACCATATTTCAACAGGGATGACTCCTTTCCAGGCATTATATGGGAGATTGCCACCTTCCATCCAAACATATAAAGATGGACTATCACCAGTACATGAAGTTGACCAGCAACTCATAACTCGGGATGAACTGCTTCGGCAGCTGAAGGCCAATTTAGAAAGATCAGTAAATAGAATGAAGCAACTGGCAGATAAGAAGCACAGAAACATTTCGTTCGATATCGGCGAAAGGGTATTGTTAAAGTTACACCCATACTGCCAGCAAACAGTCTTCAAACGGGTACATCAGAAACTAGCTAGTCGTTTTTATGGTCCCTATCAAATCCTAGAGAAAATCGGGCCTGTGGCATACAAATTACAATTACCAGAAGGGACGCGCATTCATCCGGTGTTTCACGTATCACTACTCAAACGATACTTAGATGATGGCAGGCACGTTGACAAGCCACTGCTTGAGTTACCACCATTCACTGATGATGGGGTGGTCTTCTTAGAGCCACAAAAGATTTTAGATTACCGATGGGTCAAGCAAGGACTTCAACTGGTTGAAGAACGATTAGTGCAATGAAAGCACCTTCCAGCCGAAGAAGCAACTTGGGAGCCACGCAAAAAGTTACAGGAGATGTTTGGAAATTTGGACCTTGAGGACAAGGATCCACTTGATGGGGGAGGTATTGTTAGGCCACGTCATTCAGAGAGGGGCCATAAGCCAAATCCTAAATACCTGGGAAAAGTGGGGACGTGAAGAACCATTGCATGCATGCAGACGGAACCGTTCAAATGGACTGGATCTTGACAGGCGAGAGTTTTACGTGCGAATGGGTTACAGAAGTTATGTGTTTTACGTCATCTTTCTTTCCGTTAATGTGTTCTATTTTGGAGCTCTGTCTTATGCTTTGTTTTACGTGTGTTTACGTGTTTAAGTTAGTTGCTAGTTTTCCTTCATTTTCGGCATGAATGTAAATGGCTTTGCTTATTTAAAGCAGCCCAGAAAATATCATAAGAGAGATCATCGGAAAATTCACTCAACTATCGTGGTTTATTTCTCACCCAAAGAGAAAGCTTTACGTTAACATTATCACAAGTGTTGGGACCTATCAGTGGATTGCTTTTTCAAGTGAGAAGACAACATAATCTGAGACTTTTGTATGCAAGGCAATATTTGATAGCCAGGAAAAAACAACCACACTAGTTTTTATACATGAATGTAAATGATCTAATATAAAATGTCAGGATACTTGTTCACACGAAACATCTCAACGTGTGAGTTCAATAAGATTGCCCACCTTATGCTTAAGAAGATCTGCAGAAGAATTTAGTTACAGAAGAGCATATGTCAAATAAAAATAATGTCCCACACAAAATGACTCTTAAGCAAACAGAAAGAAAATTGATGTGGAGAAAAGATAAAGTTGAAAAATACATTATTCACGACATTAAAATGCGATTCATATGAGAAAAAGGACACAATCACACACCTGCAAATTGTCCAACTCTTCTCTCATTGAATCAATAACTTGCCAGTGAACACTGACTTGTGTGAATGTTCTAACAAGTGGGCAGAAGTATAAAAGAAGTAATAATGTTGTCTGCTTGAAAAAAATGAATTAAGAAGCAAATGCATACCAGCTGATTGAGAGCTTTTGTGTCTTCCGATAGTGATAAGCGGTATGCAGAAACATCGGTATATTCTATATAATTAGTAAATTCCATTTATCAAATGGGACATTATTTGAAATGTTTATAAGTTTGAGTGTCGGTACATGTGTATGTGTTGAACAAATAGAGTAGAAAGAGAGTAAAATTAGTAAATTATCAGTCAAATTGACTCCCTCCTTTAACCTCTCGTTCATTATGCCACCCTAGTGCAAAATGTAACTTCAAATGGAATACAAGTCTTCCAAGTGGATTTCTGAGGAAAATAGAAACAAAGGTTCCAGAAAATACGATGAAAAGGAAAAACAAGTCCTTTCAAGTTTGTAAAGAAATTAAAAATAATGTATAATAGAATTCAGATGATGTAGAACAAGGAAAAGAAATGAAAGTCAACTTCTTTGGTTTGGATTAGTAGCCTGAAAATACTGTTTAGACCTGTTTATGTTAAAAGGAAAAAGAAGAATATAACAATCACAAATCATACCAACTGGACTATTGTTGCCCCTCTTATCAGTCGACACCAGAAAGCCGGTCCTTACACCTCTGGTTGCTCATCCTTTCACAAAAAGGAGAACATTATCAAGAAGAAAAGGAGATATTTTTTCAAAATAGCCCCAAAAAATAAATGTCAAACTAAGAAACATCCAGTAGAATATTCCGCACAAGAAAAAAAAAGAAATATGAAGTGGGATAAGATTCAGACTCCTGAAGAAGATCGTGAGCACGGCATCTTTCCAAAATCTAATTAAATAAGTCACTAAAACAATCTCAATTGAACCCAAACTGAGCAGAACTTTCCTAAGTTATTTCAGTAGAAAAGGAAATAAAAAAAGGGCACCTCAAGAGAGAATGTGGAGAGAGTTGCAATGGCTTCTTCCACGGGAACTGCCATGGCCTTTGTCTTCAATGTTCACGGAGGAGTTGTCTGTCTGTCATTGCTAGCTCTTGAGTCTTTTGGCCTTCCATTGCTAGCTCTTGAGTCATTCAGGGAAATGCTAGACGAAGCGTGTGTTGCTGAGGAGTGCTCTGCTGGGTGAGTGACAAATTTTGTGGGTTGATGGTACGAGGGGTTAGCTTGTCCAACAGAAAAAGAAGACGTATTTACCTGTTCCGAATCTGCGTGGAATAGGTAAATACAGGGGAGAGGTTTCTTTAGATGTTCTGTTGGCTTTTGCAAACCAAACGAAGGAATAGGTAATAAGTAGGAATAGATGGGTAATAGAAATTCTATTCCCCTCAACCAAACAACGCCAGATCAAATTCTCTGCCCATTTGGTCAAGTTGTCCCTGACATAAGGTTATGTGACTAAGTCATCTAACTAAAGAAATGATATCTTCTTTGTGATTTCTTCGATTTTTACCTTTATGACAAGAGATCACATCTATAAATTTTTCTCTTTCTTTTACAAATTTATGGGATGAGATTTTTTAAGACAGGGTAAGAACTAGAGAACTAACACAAAAAGAGTCTTTTTTTCACACCTTAAAAATGAGGTTAGTCGAAGTATTCATACTACATAGGAAATACTTGATTTGTACTTCCATATGTCCGTACATGGAGAGTAGGCCAAGGGCAAAGGTTAGGCAACATGAATATAAATATGAAAGTCCTTATTTTACTCATTGGATGTTCTTTTATTAATTAGAGGATACGATGTATTTAATTGTAATTAATTTTGTTAAGAAAATTGAATGAATAGTGTTATCACTTATACCTGATTTGAGGATGAGTTATAACAAGTATACCGTCAAAGAAGAAAGAATAATGCTCCTTTTAATCTTGGTTGCATTGGTTTTGATGTGAATTCAACTGATTCTAATATACTATGTTAAGTACCAAAAATTACTTAGTTTAAGGATCAGATGCTTTCAAATGCATAGGATTCAATATGGTGTGAAGTTTTGTCTTAACATATTAAAAATTGGGAATTGGAGTAGATGGTTAAGTACGCATTATGTAGGACTCATTTATATAGATATGTAATTTTAAAGTTTTTAAGAAAAAAAACCAATATTTCTTAGGAGCTTTTGGGTGGATTGGCTTAAGATATAAGTGTGTTTCAAGGCATGCATATCGGTTTAGAAATCAAAAGTGAGGACATGGATTGAAGACAAAGATGCATTGGTGTGGTGGAGATGTTTTCAAGGGAAGATACGAAATGAGACACGATTATGTCACAAATCATGTCTTATGTATGAAAAAAATGATAAAATCCATAGTTAGAGACATTATCATTTCTCAAACCATGTATTAGTATGGAAAAAATGAGGAGATTCCACAGTCAGAAGATATAGGCATGCTAGATATCGTGTAATATTCTGAAATTGGATCGTGAGATCCATAGTTGGGATAATCATGTCCCCCCACCATAGTTAGCCTTATCTAGAAACGTGATTTTTGATAGACTATGAATTTTAAAAAGATTTTAGGACCTACTAGAATTATAATTAAATTAATTTATGTTGTAATTATTATCATATTATTTAATAGTGAATCACTTGCTTTCATCTCTTGAGGATGTAAGCATACCAATTGTCCAAATCTCTTTGAAAATCTTTATATGTTCTTGTTTCTATCTTTCATTATTATTATTTATTCTTGCTATCTATTTCTTCAACAAGTGGAATTAGAGCGTAAGTAAGGTAAAAATAACTTTGGTTGTAAAATTTGAAGTGAGAAAGTTCAATGGAATGGGAATTTTTAGACTGTAGTAATAGAGAATGAAGGATTTATTGAAGCAATAAACATGTTGAAGGGGTTGCAAAAGAATATGCTGAAAAATATGGAGCTCGATTAGGAAGAGTTACAGATGCAAGCAGTTGAAACCAATCGTCTTTATCTAGTAGAAGAGGTTAGGTGCCACATCCCAAAGATTACATCCGTTATGGAGATATGAAAGAAATTTAAGAGTTAGCATTGTCAAAGTCTCTTAGAAACTAGTTATATGTGAAGTAGAAACTATGCAGATTGAAGATGCAAAAAGGAACAAAACTGGAATAGTATTTCAATACATTTAACCAAATACTTAATAACCTAGCTAGTAAGGCTCAAGGTGAACATGAAAGACAACGACAAAGCGATGAATTTACTTTGTCCTTTACTTCTTTCTTATAAATATTTGGTGACTATGCTCATATTGGGTAAGGAAACAATTGATTTGGAGGACATCACTATTGTGTTATTAGCTTATAACTAACAAAGACTCAATATTAATAAAACCTATCAATGTGAATGACTTTTTATGAAGGGAAAACAAGATCATGAGAGGAAACAAAATAAGAATGGCTCATCTAAAAGGATTTATAGATTGAAATCTTAAGGTAGAAAGATAATATGGTGCCATAAGTGTGACCAAATATGACATATCAAGAGGGATTATCTAAAAAAGAAGAGGCAGGATAATGAAAAGGAAGATTGATGATTTGTTAAGATTTGATAATATAGTACGGAGCACGGACTCAAATTATAGTGAAGGAGATATTTTGTATATTGCAACTAGTGAACTTCAACACTAATGGATATTGAATATGAGATACTCATATCACTTGACACTAAATAAGGATTATAGTTATACACATAAGGCAACTTTGGTATTGTCCAGTTGGGATATGATAAATCTTAAAAAAATCATCAAAATAAGACATGTTAGGATGAATATGTTTGATAGTGTTATTAAGATATTGCATAATGTTTGATGCCAACCAAATTTGAGGAAGAATTTAATTTCTTTGGGTACCTTACATGTGAATAATTTTGACTATGAAAGTGGGGAAGATAATATTAAAGTAGTAAAGGGTGTATTGATTATTATGAAAGATGTAAGATTGGTTAGAAACATATCTAGACTGATGGGGAGCACAATTGTAGGTAAATAGATTGCTACAGTAGAGTTATAATATGATAGTACTACATTATAACACATGCGGTTGGGTAATGTTAGTGAGCAAGGAATGACAAAACTTTATAAGGGTGGCCTATTGAAGGGTGTTAAATATTGTAAATTAGATTTTTGCAAGTTTTTTGTGTTTGATGTACAATCTAAGGTAAAATTCAAGATAAATGAGCACAAAATAAAAGAAAATTTAGACTATATGTATACTGATTTATAAGATCATACTAGAGAGTTTTAATTGGATAAATCTCAATAGTTTGTGACATTCACTAATGAATGTACTTAAGATCAGGCAATGGTGACATAATTCTAAAATTTTTTAAGAGCAAAGGATTAAAAGGAAACTCAATTTAGAAAACACCATAGTAGAAAAATATTTCAGAAAAGATAAATAAATCTATAAGAAAAAGGACCAAGTGTTTGAGTTAAATGTGGGGCTTCTTAAATTTTTTCAAGTGAAAGCT
This sequence comes from Erythroxylum echinodendron, assembly GCA_027575705.1. NCBI lineage: Eukaryota > Viridiplantae > Streptophyta > Magnoliopsida > Malpighiales > Erythroxylaceae > Erythroxylum > Erythroxylum echinodendron. The sequence continues at coordinate 23,452,863 of JANZXR010000003.1, forward strand.
ATTAATATAGCTTATTACCTCATCAATAGAACACTATAGGCATCATTGGATAAGAGAGTTGCAGTATAAGTGTGGATAGGAAATAATGTAAATTTACTTAGATTAAAAACCTTTGCTTTTTTCATTTTTATGTATATTTCTAGTGGTAAGAGGTTTAAACTTGATCCAAAATCAAAGAAGTGTATCCTTATTGGCTACGTCAAAAGATATGAAGGGATACAAGTTTTGGGATCTAACATTTAATAAGATGGTGATTGGTAGGACTACAGTGCTTGAGGAATAACATATATTGAAGCAAATATATGGAGAGGATGTGATAGGATCAATAAAGGGAAGTATGAAAGAGGTACAAATAGAACTAGGATAGCTTCGAGAAAATTTAAAAAACTTTGTTAACTTTGATTGAAAAGATAGATCAATTTTAGAAGAAGAACATCAATAGAGTATAATAATAGTTAGATCAAAATGCATTATTAGGATACCGAATGAATATAGTTGTGAAGATTTGATATCATTAGAACTTATCACAATTAATAGGGAACCAACTAACTTTGAAGACGTTATAAACAACAGAAAGAAGGATAAACAAATATGATGGGAGCAATAATGGAGGAGGTGGAGTTTTTAAACAAGAACTGAACATAGAGCTAATGCAACTTCCTAAATGGAAGAGGCCTATAAATGTAAGTGGGTATACAAAAGGAAGCTTAATAAAAAAAGAAAATGAAAAGCTTAAGGCTTGATTATTAGCTAAAGGTTACATATAAAAATGAATTAATTATAATGAGATAGTTTTCTGGATATTACAACATACTTTCATCATAATCTGAAGGAATTAACAAAAAATTCAAATATACATTTGAAGTAGATAGATGTGAATATAACTTTCTTATGGTGATTTGGAGGAGTAAATTTACATATAGTAGCCCGAGGGGTTTAGTTAACCTATAGAAAGGAGCATCTAGTGTGTAAATTGAAGAAGTCATTTTATGTCTTAAAGAATTTTTCAGGATAATTGTATAAAAGATTTGACTCTTATATTATTCGAATTAGTTACAGAAGATATGAGTATGATTACTGTGTATATGTCAAGAGCCTGGATCATGGATCATTTATTATTTTGTTACTATATCACTACAAGAAAAATAAGCACTAACGACGGATATTTACCGACGGATAGGAAACCGTTGCACATTACGAAGTGAATGGAAAAAATTTCATTTAAAATTGGCGACGACATTTATCGATGGTATAGGGTGACTGTTGGTAAATAAGACGAAATTTTTTGAGTTTACAAACAGAAATTAGTCCCTCGGTAATGTCCGTCGGTAATTATGGTGGGAAATCATCCCGACAAAATTTGCTACGGACTTTACCGACAAAAATGTTGGTCGTTGGTAAACGAAACGAGAATTTTTGAGTTTATAGACGACACATTCTGTCGGTAAATTTCGTAGCTAAATTCAAAAGTTAGATGTTGTCGTCTGGTTCTCCATCATCGTTTAAAAGTAAATGACAACGACATCGTTTGGTTTAACACCAAACGACGTCATTTTCATTCCTATTAAACACACCCGACCTCCCCCCTCCCCCTGTGTTGTCTTCTCCGGTTTCTTCTCTCCCACCCATACCGTGACGTTTCGATTCTCTCCATCCACCGTCTGCCCTCTTCGTGTCTTCGGCTACCGTTGTCGCCTCTCCAGTTCATGTCTCATGTCTTCGTGAGTTCAGTTGAGGTATTTTGTTCTCTTCCCTGTTAATTAGTGATATTCGATTGAGGTATTGAATGATAGTTTAAGTTGGGTATTTGGTTTATTTGTGTATTATGCGAATGAAAAACATTGTAAGTTATACATGTTAATGATAGAAGAGACAAGAGGTTAATTTCTTTGTGTTGTTGGGATAAATTTGTGATGCATGTAAGGTGTTCGATGAAATGTTTGTTCTTTGAAAAATTGATTTTAGTTCTTTAGATAAAGTTTAGGGTGATAATGTGCTATTAAATGGTGGTTTTAGTTGGTTAAATATTTCCGATTAAAATTTGAAACGTGAATAGCATGTTCTCAACCTACATATATAGATGGGACAAAGATCAGATATCCATGTAAAAAATGTAAACACATTCGTTTCCTTCTTATTGATGAAGTGAACGGACATTTATTGAGAAGAGGGTTTGTCCCTAATTATTTTCAGTGGACACGACATGGGGAATCGTTGATTTGTAGCACTTCAAGGAGTAATGAAGCACAATCGTCAGTTAGCTTCAATAAGTTTGAAGTGGGATTGGATTTAGAACAAATAATGTGGATGTAAATGAAAATCCTTATATGCAAATGGTTTATGATGCAGGCGGTTATAATTCTCAGGAAAATATAGAAAATCTTGAAGAAGAACCTAGCCCTTAATTTGAACAGTTTTTTTGACTTACTACACCCAGCTGACCAAGAACTTTGGCCAAATTGTGAGACAATAACTCAATTGTCTTCAATTGCTCGTCTCTTGAACATAAAGTCTGAAGGACATATTTTTTATCGTAGTTTTGATAAAATTCTTAGATGGTATAATGAATCATTGCCTCCTGATCACACAATGGATGATAGTTTTTACAATAAGGAGAAAATTATTAGGAGTCTTGGTTTACCTATTGAAAAGATTGATTGTTGCAAATTGGGATATATGTTGTATTGGGGTGATGATGTGGAATTACAAGAGTGTAAATTTTGTGGTCAATCTAAGTTGAAGCCTAGAAAGCATTATATGAAAGGAAAGTTAGTACCATAGAAGTGGATGTATTATTTCCTGCTGACTCCGAGACTTTAAAGATTATATGCTTCTGATGTTACTGCGTCTCACATGAGATGGCATAATGAACACGAACAGGAAGATGGAATTATGAGTCATCCATCAGATGCATTGACATGGAATCATTTCAATGACACCCATTATGAGTTTGCAGCTGAAAGTCGAAATGTTAGGTTGATATTGTCGACGGATGGATTTTAATCTTTTGGTCAATCCGGCCAACAATATTCATCATGGCTAGTCATAATTACTCCTTATAATTTGCTTCCATGGATGTGTATGAAAGAAGCATATATGTTCTTGACAGTGATTGAACCAGGGCTTATAAATCCAAAGCATAAAATTGATGTTTTCTTATAACCATTGATATCTGAATTGCCAAATATTTGGGAATATGGTGTTATGACATATGATGTGTCTCTGAAACAAAACTTTATGTTAAGAGCAGCATTGATATGGAAAGTTAGTGATTTTCGGCATATGCTATGTTATCTGGATGGAGCACAACAGGAAAAATGGCTTGTCCTTATTGTGATAATGATTCTGATGCATTTTATCTTCCAAACGGGGGCAAAATATATTGGTTTGACAACCACAGAAAATTTCTTACTCCAGATCATCCATTTAGGCGTAATAAACAAAAGTTCATTAAGAATAGGATAGTAAAAACACCTCCTCCTCCTGACAAATTTGGTGAAGAGATATTGTAGGAGATTGAGGAATTAGGTTTGCTGAAAGTTACAGAATTTGAAGCTGATGAAATTAATACAAGTATTAGTAGAAACTTTGGGTGGAGAAAATGAAGCATCTTTTGGGATTTTCCATATTGGAAAACTAATTTGATACGTCATAATCTAGATGTGATGCATATTGAAAAAAATATTTTTGACAATTTGTTCAATACCATAATGAACATTGAATGGAGGACAAAAGACAATGCAAAATCACGAGCTGATTTAAAGCTTTTTTGTAGAAGGAATGAGTTATATAAAGATGTTCAGACCGATAAATATCCAAAAGCATGTTACACTTTGGATAAAAAGCAGAAGGAAATATTGTGTGAATGGTTGAAAAGTCTAAAGTTTCCTAATGGTTATGTTTCAAACTTGGCAAGGTGTGTGGACATGCAGAAGTACAAATGATTTGGAATGAAAAGTCATGATTGTCATATGTTTATGCAAAGACTAATTCCAATTGCATTTCGGGAGTTGCTACTGAATAAGGTTTGGGAAGCAATAACAGAATTAAGTCGTTTTTCAAAAGCTTAACATTATCTGAAATTAAGTTGGATGAAATGGAAAAATTGGAAAGGGAAATTCCAATAACTTTATGCAAGTTAGAAGGGATATTTCCTCCAAGTTACTTTGACTGTATAGAGCATCTACCTGTCTATTTAGAACATGAGGCTAAACTAGCCGGTCTAGTCCAATATCGTTGGATGTATCTATTTGAGAGGTACGTAAAAAAATGATTGTAATTGAAGTCATATTATCATGTTTTCATAACTAAATTCGTATAACCCTATTTGCTCATATAGTTATTTGCATCACTTGAAGAAAAATGTAAATAACAAGGCTAGAGTTGAAGGTTCGATATGTAATGCTTATTTAGTAGAGGAAGTTAGTACATTTTGTTCACATTATTTCGAGCCCCATGTTTGCACAAGAGAAAGAAAAGTTTCTCGTAATGACGATGGGGGAGCAGCTAGTAATGCTGATGGTAACTTATCCATTTTCACATGTCCTGGACGGTCATATAGATGTTTAACAAGAAGAATGTTAACAGAGGAAGAAATTGAGGCTGCCCATGGTTACATTTTAATGAACTGTAAAGAGGTTCGACCTTTCATGCAGTAAGTATGAAGTGATTATTTCAGTTTTGAAATTTAGTGTTATTCATAACTGGAATATATAATAATGTTTTTAGATTATACGAGGAATTGTTACGCGAGCTCATACCCGACAAATCATAGGATGGTATCAATAAAGGAGTTAGAAGACACTTTCTTCGATGGTTTGAGCAATATGTAAGTTTTTACTTACAAAGATTGAAATGATTTAGTTATAAGATTTAAGTGTTCAAATGACATAGTATACTGTTTAATATGATATTTTCTTTTCTGTAGGCTTTAGAAAATTCAATAGAGAACAAGTTCATATGTGATCTTGCGAAAGGATCTTTGTGAACTGTTAAATCATATCTGATGTATTTCGTTAATTGATACAAAAATCCTACAGAATATCATGGTCATAGCATGACAACAATAAATAGTGGAGTTTGCATACAAGGAGAATTGATTGATTACTATGGCAAAATTATTGAGATACTTGAAATTGAGTACCCTGCATTGCCAATAAAGCAAACTATGATATTTAAGTGTGATTGGTTTGATCTAACTCTAAATATTGGTACAAAAGTGCATAGCTGATACAATGTAGTTGAAATCAACAAGCAAACAAGATTTCGACATTTTGAACCTTTCATGTTGGCAATGCAAGCAATCCAGGTGTATTATGTCCATTTTCTTAGCTTACGACAAGATAAGTCAGATTGGTTGGCTGTTTGCAAAGTTAAACCTAGAGTTGTTTTTGAATCACGTGAAAAAGGAGAATAGAGAATTGAAAGTGAAGCGTTTCAGGAAGAGGCTTATAAAATAAATGCATCTGTCGTATATAAGGATAATTAACCTTTGAATGATCCATGTAATGAATATGTTAAAATTTTATATGGAGAAGATGAGGAGGGCTAGAGATCTGAAGAAGAGTCTGAGTTTGATTCAAATTCTTCAGAATAAGAAGATGATTTTGATTTACATTTAAGTGATGATAGCGATTAATTTGTGATTATAATTGAATATTATATGGACAAATCAATTATTTCCTTTTCAATATATTGTACAGATGATTGAAATAAAATTGTAATATTTCTACAAACTTCAATCAAATATTAATTTCAGGTTGAAATATAGTACCAAAGAGAAGACAAGATATTCTGCGACCAAGATTTAAACCACGATTCGGAGGTACTTACTGTACAGGTGAAGGACCTCATAGTGTAGCAGCTGGATACAAAACACCTCCTCCCCCTCCACCTACTACACTGGCAAATGAGATTATACCATCCACCACTCCTACATGATCTACTATCCCTATACTGACAGAGGTATCAGGGGTAAATAATGCCGATGAAGAAGACAGCCGCCAGCCTAGAGCTGAGGAACCGATAGACGAAAATACATCACAATTGTCAATAATATATAAGTGAAAATACATGAATTTATAATTAAGTTATAGGTTTAAAATTTAAAAATGGTATAAATTTATTTATTTTATATTAGGTTATTTCCATCTGGACCCTGTTCAAGAAATATGACATTGAAATTTAAGAAGAAGATTGATCCTGAGGGCCATGTATAGAAGAATATCTCTCGGGCGATAAAGGAATTTTACTATCATGAGTTTGAGGTAAGACCAAAAATTATTATTTTCTTTTTTAATTAACATTTTTATGCGTTAATTTGATAAATATTATTACATCAAAAGTATTTATCGAATATTTTTCCTTTTGTTACAAAAAGAATTTTTTTGGGATTCTCAATTTAACGGAATCATCTATAAAGTATGGGAGAGACGAGCGCATACACATTATTGCGACTTTCTTGCTGCGATACACAGGGCAGGTGTACAACCGCCTTACATTTCTTAAGAAATATGGAGTCGTTGGCTATAGTATTGGACATCACCTGAGGCCACGTCCGTTTCACAGCGTAATTCAGCCAACAGACATGGAGAACCAGAAGGAGAGAGTCTTATTGTACATACGGGAGGATCTTTACCCACCAAGAGCATGCAGATAGACTTGTAAGTATCTACAATTTACAGTTATATTCTCATTTCTTTTCTTTATTGTATTTTAATTGAATTTGTTGTGTTAAAATTTGGAATGAAAATATATGTTTCTTATTAAGAATGATAATATTATAAATGTCTGGTGCCATATATAGCTGTGTTTTTCCATTTTTTTCTTTGTTCAACAGGGAGTAGATATAATAAAAATAGACGAAACTCAGCCAAAATTTTTATAAATTCTAATTCACTTATTATTAACATTTTATTCTTATCTACATTACAAGAGTTAGGACTTTCAGTGACAATTTTTTTATGACTACCTATTGTTTCGTAACAAATATGAGTTTTTTTGTGA
>JANZXR010000003.1:23459967-23501993 GCA_027575705.1 Erythroxylum echinodendron
CGAGGAAAATAGAAACGCAGGTTCCAGAAAATATGATGAAAAGGAAAAACAAGTCCTTTCAAGTTTATAAAGAAATGCAAAATAATGTATAACAGAATTCAGATGATGCAGAACAAGGAAAGGAAATGAAAGTCAACTTCTTTGGTTTAGATTAGCAGCCCGAAAATACTGTTCAGACCTGTTTATGTTAAAAGGAAAAAGAAGAATATAACAATCACAAAGCATACCAACTGGACTGTTGGCTGCCCCTCTATCAGTCGACACCAGAAAGGCAGGTCCTTGCACCTCTGGTTGCTCATCCTTTCACAAAAAGAAGAACATTATCAAGAAGAAAAGGAGATCTTTCTTCAAAACAGCCACAGAAAATAAATGTCAAACTAAGAAACATCCAGTAGAGTATTCCGCACAAGGAAAAAAAAAAAGAAATCTGAAGTGGGACTCCTGAAGATGATCGTGAACAGCGACATCGTTCCAAAATCTAATGAAATAAATCACCAAAACGATCTCAATTGAACCCAAACTAAGCAGAACTTTCCTAAGTTATTTCAGTAGAAAAGGAAACAAAGAAAGGGCACCTCAAGAGAGAATGTGGAGAGAGCTGCAATGGCTTCTTCCACGGGTACTGCCATGGAGGCCTTTGTCTTCAATGTTCACGGAGGAGTTGTCTGTCTGTCAGAGTCTTAGTGTTGGAGTGAAACCAAAACGTCGGCACTTGTCTGCTCATCCGAGAAATTGATCTTCTTTTAAAAAAATATAAAAATGGATTTAGGTGGGTCGGACTCGGATTCGGACTTGGATTCTTTTGTCTGAAACCCGTATTACTCGGATCTCCGTTTGCCGCAATGCCGTTGATAGATCCACTAAATTCAATTTTAATTTTAATTTTAATTTTATTATTATTATATTTCAATATATTAAAATTTTTCCAAATAAGTTTTTATTGTAAATTCACAAACCTTAGGATTCCGTTGATGGAATGAGTACCATCTATTAAAAGATTTGTTGTACAATTTTTTTATTAATTAGGAATAAAGTTACGTATTATTATTAAAATTTTTTAAATTTATGCCTTAATTAAATTCTTATTGGATATTTTTATACCATCTATTAAAAGATTTGTTGAACAATTTTTTTATTAATTAGGAATAAAGTTACGTATTATCATTAAAAATTTTTAAATTTATGTCTTAATTAAATTTTTATTGGATATTTTTATTGTGAACTAAAATAGATAAATATAAATATCAAGATTTTTCTATCGTATCAAATATTTCTAAGAATTTTGTTTAAATATTAAAACAAAATTTTCATGCAAATACAAAAAAAATAAATTGCATTCAATTAAAAGATCCACAAAAATGAATATCTTAATCATTTATAACTGTAGATCAACGTAACTCGTACAAAACGACCTAATTTTTGCAAAGTGAAAAATTTAAGCTTATATTTGGTTTGTTTGCCTTAGAATTCACACAACAGTAACATGGCATGACCGTGACATTTTTCCAGAACGATCCCATTCAATGCCAATTTAGTGAAGCAGACTGAAGAGGGTTGGGTAAGGTTTGGTAGGGCTTGCTCACTTGTGGATCCTACAGATAACAACAAGGTACTGCTATATAATAATAATAATAATAATACCATACCCACTCAATTTCTCGACCTTTATTATGTTGACTTCAAAGCCAAGTCTAGCCTCACTATCATGCAAAAACATGGTTGCCACTCAAAGATTGGCCTTAACATGGTCACACTATAGGAGCTATTTTTTTTGTATAAATAATTTGTTTCATTGTTATTATTAGTTTAATTATACTTTTACCATCAGTAATATATATATGTGTGTGTGTATGTGTGAAAGACAAGATTAATTCATTAAAATATTCGATTGAAATTAAATTTATTTTTCAAAAATTAATTTTAATTTATTTTTATTTCATCATATAAAATTTTTCATAGTAGCAAAGGGAGAGGCAGAAGAAGGTAAGGGCAAAGAAGAGAAATCAACAAGGGAAAGGAAAGTAGGCATGCCACTATTACAGGAGGTCATACCAAAGCACGAACTAAACAGCTTTTGTAGGGAAAGTTTGGAAAGTTTATTGCCCAAAAATAGTAAGGATAAGCTTAAACCAAAAAAAAAAAAAAAGAGAGGGAGACAAAAGTGACCCTCAAACAAAGCAGCTAGAGAAAATAGAGCAAGAATGTATAGCAAGGATAAAGAAGAGTGTTCAACGGGTGGAATGGTAGAGTAAATGAGAGCTGAGAGGGGAGAAAAGAGGAGTGGAAGGAGTGAGGAATGTAAGAAGTATCACAAGGAGGCAGAGAATGAAGAATGAGGGAGGTCGTCAAAGATGGTAATCTAAAGTTGATGAATAAAGACATGTTCAGTTATTGAAGGGAAACAATGGCAAAAAGGTAGAGCTTCTCTTTCTAGCCACTGCTATTCACGGAGTTTGTAGTACTTTATAAAACATTTCTTTAGGCTTTAATAATAAGAGCCAACAAGTTGTCTAATAGATTTTTCAAAATAGATATTAAAAATTAGAAAAAAAGTTATTATATTGCTAAAAAATCATAAATTTTACACTGTTAAATTAAAATGTGTTGGATATAAATTAAACCATTGATCCTAATAATACTTGCCTTATCTAAAACTAATAAATTCATTTGATTTCTCAAATATAGTCAAAATCATAATTAAAAGTGATAAGTTTAGCTCAGTTAATTTAATTTGAATGATTTAAACTAATTTAAATAAATAATTTTTTAAATTTAAGCAAAACAATATCTTATTTAAGAATTAAGAACTCAATTCTTTTTTAAATTCCATACTTTTATCCGTTGAGTAATACCCTTCTATCAGATCATTAAAGTTGACTTTCATTCCTATTCGACAAGTAGATCTTACAATCACGCTCCCTTTTACCTTTTCACTTGAGGACTAATCTCTATCCAGCCTGAAAAAATCACTTGTCATTCGTTAGTTATTAAGGGCATCTCAAAAACGTTTGGATCAAACTACGACTTTCAAATTCAATTTCAAATTAATAAATGCTGCCAAAGGAAGTGGCGAGTAAATTTATATACTCAATAATATTTTTTATTAAACAATTAAAAATATCGTTTTAATTTTAAATACACTAAATATGGAGAAAAATATGAATTTGTTGTCATCCTTAATTAGTCACTACTTGGAATAGGAAAAATGCTTATATGGGAATTAGACTTATGCCACTGAAGCAAACTCTAAATCATTCGGATCAGTGGCACAAATCTCGAACTCAAAGGTTATGTATCGTTATAAAGTAACATGGATCTGACCCTACTAAAAATACCTGTAAAATTAAGTGATTATTTTATAATTTTCAAAAATTATTTAAAACAATTGCAATTATCCGATACTAACTCCAGTACTACAAATGTTGATCCAATTTTTTGGACACTGGTCCAAGGACTTCATCGTAGTAAGGCTAATCCAGAAAGACCCCGTTATTAACTTCATCATTAGAATACAACGTTTCCCTTAGCTTGTAAAACAAAGGAAAAAATACAGAGCTGCAGATACACGCAGCATAACAAAATTGCTCATGCTTATATCATCTGTTTACTGTTTTCCCAGTTCATTACACGTCGCATCCGCGTCCTAGTTTTCGTGCATATTTTCCTGATGCTCAAGTGCAAACACAATCCCAGATTTTGATGCCTCAAGGCGCAACCTCATTACGGGTGTGGCGTAACGATCTGGACACTGCCTAGAGTGAGATTTGATGAAATAAACATGTCGGTGAAAATGTGAACCACTTGCACCTAGACAGACAGACTCAACGAAGCTTCACAGTTTGTAACTTACAATTTGAGTGCACAGAAGCAATTCATGAATTTGCAGTTGCAGCTATGATGATGTGTCATCAACAGTGTTGTATGACTCTTGTCTAGCAGAAATCACCCGGTCCAAGGTTTGGTCTGGGACTGTTATTCCGGTAGTCTCCAGGTCTGCCACTATTGCAATTGCAGCATCTAATTCCCCAAGGTCGAGACACAAAGAGATTACTTCATCATACAGAGGACTGCAGTGAAAGACACTGATTAGGTTACATAATACGAATACTTCGAAACAGCACTAGTTTATAGCAAACTCAAGTTTCAGTTTACAACAAGCTTCTACAATTACAATAGTAGGTGGGAGCTCACTCGACGGCCTTTTTTATTTTAGCATATAAGCTACAGAACCTTACCTCCCATATTTATACCCGAGGCTATGTGTGGTCTGCAATATCTTCAAAAAGGTTGAAGGCATAGGGGCCCTTATAGCAGCACGCAGTATCATGGCACAATCACCGATTGTAGGTGTCCCCCCCAAATCTATGACCTGAAACACAATTTAGAGTATCCTTGAGCCTCTATGTGACAACAGAAACCATAACCCCTACATAAAATATTAGATTCACCATGTGTGAAAAGGTCCATACCAACCACAAGTTTGTACACAACGGGAAAGCATTATCGAGTTCACAAGCCTGAAAACAAACAAGAAAGGTATAGCAACTTGCCTTCAGCAATACTTTAATTGCCAAATCAACTTCCCATTCTTGTGACCATCTCTGCGGACGCCTGTTCTTTAGTTCTTTCTCCCATGTCCAGCCCCAAACATCAGCTATCGTATACATATCATCTACATCAAAAACTTTCCTTTGTCTCAGCTCCTTAAATGCCTCAATTAAATCTTCAGGAAACCAGTCATCGTCGTCATCATCCTAAATATCCATACACATAACGTCCACGTCATTGTTATCGCCATTAAGTGAACCAGACTGCCCAATAATTATTTGTTTAAAGATGTAACTAAACCAAGCATTGTATGTGGCATTCACAAATTTTCTTGTTAAGAAAAAGATTACTAGGATATAAAATGCTTTAGACTTCTATTGATAAGAAAGCCTAAAGTAGCACGTTGAGGTAAAGAATATGAGGATATAACATAACAAAGTAAGATGACTCATAACCAGGAACCAATTGACGAAAATGATATGAGATAAATTCCCATACCTCCACTGAGACTCGGGCAGCTCTCCTTCTTGATCTTTTGGATCTCCTAGCTGTTTGATCAGAATCTTTCAACAATTGAACTCCAATCATTTGAAGAGGTTTCTTAGCCTGCACTTCTTTGGCCTTAACTACTACTCCATCTGGGCTCTCAGTTGGTTCTGGTTCAACTTCTTCCTCTTCATCAGCTTCCTCATCTTCGACCTCTTTCCCAGTATCATCTTCATCATCAACATCATCCGCCACATCCACAACTTCTAATTTACCTGCATCCATGGGCTTGACACGGTCACCATTCAAGCCCTCCCCAAGAAAGCGGCGCTTCCAAAACTCTGTATTTCCTTCTTGCAACTTTATCCTTGAAATTAGTTCATCCAATTCTTCATCAACCTACGAAACAGACAGCATGTAGTTTGGGACATCATAAAGTGAATCGGTACAAGATCTCCAGGTACAAGTATTTCAGAACATAAATATGTCTTGCTGTCCATGTCAGGGTGTACATGCGCATGCTCACATGCATGTGGAAGTGTATTTGAAAGAGAAATAATTATCTGAAGTAAAAGGAAAGCGAGAGTGAGAGAGAGATCGAGAGACCTCTTCTTCCTCCTCCTCCACAGGAGGAACCCATAGGGGTCGACCACGAGAACGGTTGATTCTCCTAGCTTTCTGTACACGTTGGTAAAGAACATTTCTAGTTCCGTCAGTAGGTAAATCTTGAGCTTCCAGTTCTTCCCTCAATTCAGAAACTGTCATTTTACTAGCTGCCTTAGGTTTTAGAACATTCTGATCAGGACCCTTGATAATTTTTTTCAATCTTTCCTCTACGCTAAGATAATCAGACTCAGATACATCTCCCAAAACCGAAATGCCTTCATTTTGTAAGATCCTCAGAACTTTTCGATGATATTTCTTCCATTCTTCGAGACATCTTTGCTTGAAAGAGGTCTCTATGGGATTCGAGTATATGAATCCAGCAGCATCAGGATCTAAAGGGGTTTTTCCCCTTCGAGGTACCCAACGCTTGCGCTCACCAGTAAGCCCACCCTCTGCAACGTACCTGATTTATGTTACGGAGATAGATGGCTGAGATAAAATTTAAAATTCTTCAGTGCAGAATTTTCTAACAAATTATCAGAAAGATAAGAGCTTTAAACTTTTATAATGTGCTGAAAACAAGAAGCAAATTTTCAAGACTTGCAGTGCCAGATCTTGTTCAAAGTATGCTACTGTCAAATAGTAAAGAAATTAATAACGAAAGTAAAGCAACTGATTTTTATAAATCAATACCAAGGTGTACCTAGCAATGTAATCAATTTCATATCCAAGTTCAGCTTCCTCCTGTAAAGGTTCAATCCATGAGCTAACTAATGTTCGATACTTTCTGCTCAATATCATCGCTCGAGGTGGAATTGGTTGGCCATCTTTGGCCATAGCTTCTAAAGCATCTAGCAGCTCAACAACCCTTCCTGATTCAAGCATAATTGGCAGCTCGTAAACATTGTCTTATAGAGGAGAAATCCAAATATCAGCAACATACTAACAGTAAATTTCATAATGTGATGTGAGAATGAACAGAAGCATTCCACAATGATTATTGGGAGGGACAAGAAATGGAAGTGAAGATAGCAGATGGAAACACATATAAAACTAGCTGAAGTTTAAGTAACAAGTGCACCCGGAATTCTGGAGTTAATAAATGAAAGAACTTTTAAATAATCTTCCGGTAAAAGTCCATAGCAAAACTGTGGAATTAAACAAATGCCTCTTAATATCCATTTGCTTTAGCTGGAAACTCAGGAGTTCAGAAGAACCTTTTGATAGAAATTTAATATAACACCGGGAAACTTGTCTTCAATATGCATAACCAATGAGTGGATAATTAACAGAGCATGAGTATATACTGAAAGAAACAGGATAACAACACATTTGTCATGCAGATATTCACCGAAAACAAATAAACACAAAAATCAAACATGTAGGAATTCAGGAACTAGATTTCAGACCAGCAAACCAAATTTTCTTCTTTGTTTGCAACATAAAGTGGCAGATTAACATAGATATCTCTATTATAAGCTACTTGAACAGTTTCATACACATTGCATTTAAAAACTGAAAGGAAAATCGTTAAATCTTAACATAGTTGTGTAATCTTTTCTCTGTGGTAGGACACACTTCAAATAAGGGCATCCTCAAGTATGAAATCAGATTAAACCGAAAACAAATAAAGCATTCAAGGATATGTGAAAAAACAGAACAAATAAGATTAAAGAAGACAAGTAGAAGATCGTTAGACTTACATCCACAACAATTTGATACCTTTCAACCTTTAAGTAGATTAGTAGTTCATTGCATAAGACGACCCTACTACACCATCTTAAGATGAATCAAAGCACGTGCTACACTATATTCAAACATATACATACGTTCATACCTTCTCTACATAAAGCCCGTAGATATAAGGAAAGCGGATCACCATAGTTCCCGTCACAATGTAAAAGTTTAGTTCCCCCATCAAAGTTCTTAAGTGCACGGAAATGCCTTATAGCTTCATTTATCACACGGTACTTACTAAAGCATTCCACCAACAGCCTGAACAAGCACAAAATATGTTATGTAACACAACCAAGAAGAAAAGAAAGGTGTCATATTATGAAAATACTAACTAAATTCATAGTTGTGTCGAACATAGTGAGTTTCAAGACTATATCAGATCAAAGGATTCAAAAAGCTGAAAGACAGAATTGAAGTTCAAAAGGTAAATTGTATCAACTATTTGATCTCTTATATTTCTCAAGATTTTCAAATAAATCTTCATCTTTAGTAGGTTGTAAATCAGGGAACATTGAAACACGGCATAGCTTAGGCCTAACTTTTTGGTCTCAGTTAATAGATCAAGTACATATTTCCTTTGAGACAAGAAAATGTTTTTCATACTTCTTGTCACCTCTGCTCCCAAAAAATACTTAAAAACATCTAATTCTTTTGTGTGAAACCGACTGTGAAGAAAGGACTTCAAAGATGAAATGCCCATAATATCACTTCTAGTAATGACAGTATCATCCACATCACAACAAATAAAATGATACCGGATGCTGAATGTTTATAGAAAATCAAGTGGCGAATATACTCATATTCATGCAAAAAATTTCCACTGGCTAACTAAACCTTTTAAACCAAGTACGGGGACTATGTTTTAGATCATACAAGGACTTTCAAAGATGAAAAACTTTCCCATACTTCCACTAAGCAACAAACTCAAATGGTACACTTCCCCCTGAAGGTCACCATGTACGAAGACATTTTTGATGTCTAACTGATGTACAAGCTAATCATGAGTAGTTGTCATAGAAATAAATAACTGAATAGAGGTCAATTTTGCGACAAAAGAGAAAGTATCAAAATAATTCACACCATAAGTTTGAGCATAGGCTTTTGACACAAGTAATTTTTTAAGTCAAGCATGGATAAATCAGGGTTGATTTGAGTACAAACAATTTTTAGGGGAGTGAAAGAATCAAGCGAGGCAACAAAAGAACAAGAAGACAAAGACAAATGATCATAAGAAGCAAAATAATTAATAGGATAAGTACACTAAGGTTTAACCTTACGAAGAATAATTGAGAGATCAGGGTCATCAAATATTGTATCAGATATCAAATAAGGCACAGGTACCAGACTTGTATCAAGAAGATCAATCATCTATAATAGACCATGTGAATAGGCAGTTGTGGTTGCATATGAGTATCATGTGTAGGGTAACGTCAGTGGTCTGATATAAGATCTTATAAACTAACAAATCATCATCCTCCTTGTCATAAATAGAAATATGAAAGAAAGGAATGTGTTCCAAAAAAGTAAAATCTGCTGACAAAAAGATTAGGATAGTAGCACTTATACCCCTTATGCAGACAAGAGTAGCCCAGGAGAATATATTTTAAAGATTTGGGATTTAATTTAGTGACTTGAGCATGCACATCACGAATCAAACGAGTAATACCAAATATTTATGGCCTAATAATGAACAACGGGTAGAAAAAAAGAACATTATAAGTAATCTCACCATGAAGAACAAATGAAAGTATGAGGTTGATCAAAAAAGGTGTGGAGACTGCATCAACCCAAAATTGTTTGAGAACATGGACTTGGAATAAGAGTGCCCTGTTGATTTTGAGATGTAAATTTTTTCTTTCAGCTACACAGTTTTGTGAACACATGAAGATTGTTGAAGAATAGCATTCTGGATCATATAGGTTTGGAATGAAGACTTCCCTTCTAGAAGAATGCTATTGTAGAATCCCTTTCTTTTTCAAGCAAAGCATCTTTTCCATAACCCGATCCTAAAATACAAAAGTGGCGTAAAAAATTGCAAGAAAGTTCAATTCTTTTGTAATCCTTTTAATGGATAAGAGATTGGTAGACAATTTGGGAACATATAGCACAATTTTCAGAAGAAGGTTAGTAACTAAAGGAATTGTTCCTTGACCTATAATAGTAGTAAAGGAGCCAAGTAGGTTCAAGATAGAGGACAAGGAAGTAATGGACTAGGATTAAAAGCGCTAGAACCAATAATAAAGAAAGTAGATCTATAAACTAAAGTAATATAAGAGGTAGATGAGTGTCTCTGGAATTTAGAGAAAGATTATAATTACCTATCATGTGAGGAGTCAATAACCTATTGCGAGGAAGAGGAAAGGCACGTGTTAGCAATAGCAATGATAAGGTGAAATAAACATTTTAATACTTCTTGGTATTGGGTCAATTTAGCAAATTCATTTGCAAAAACTATAATTGTCTTCTTAGTGGATGAGCTAGGCGTAGTAGTACCTATAATATGCAAAATGAGATTTATGAGTTTTATTTTGTAACTTCCGACACATGCGTTTGCTATGAACCAACTCATGACAGTATTGACAAATAATTCATGCACCTAATTCCTATTACCCCAATTGTATGTCTCTCATCTTATTCATATAAGATGACTTTGTAGTGCCAAATTCATTATTTCGACTAACAAAAGCACCAAGAATTTCGAGTATTGGGAGCAATAAATGCATTGACATCTATGTGAAGTATATACGAGCAAAGACCTTACGCAAGTAGGAAATTTCAGCTCTTGATAGAGTTTGAGACTTAGCAATGTCAAACTAATGGTTAAGATCATCCAAAAAGATCATTACTGACATTTACTCCCACTAAGCTTGCTGAACTTTGGCATAAGGACTAAAAGATAGCAAGAAATTAAATTCTTCATAGGTCTTTTTGAAATTCATAAAATATGCTTGAAGAAACTAATCTTATTGTTCAACATGATAAAAGCCCTTACACACTTCAAAAATATAGGAAATATTTCATTTTTCAGAATACAAAAATTCTAAGAATTCCATCAAATTCTTTGACATACAATCATTAATCAAATTGGCGTCCTTCTTGTCAATAAAATTCTAATTTGTAAGAATAACTGAGCACCATCTTGCAAATATTCCTTGTGATTATGGTTTGATGGTGGATCGTCAGTGAGGTAGTCATTAGAAATGCTCCGTACGTAAATTCGAATTGTCTTACACCAATCCATGTAATTGATGAGACTAGTCAACTTATACTATGTGATCTTACATATAACATGAATGACATCAGTCATAGCCAAATTTTTTTGTTCATCATTCATGTAGAGACAAGGCGTGCCTATCAAGGTGTTGAGGAAAGTAGACAAATAGAAGTAGCGGGAGAGGCAATGTCGAAGAAGTTGATTGTAGGCGCAGCTCCGTGGCACGCACAACCACGTGCCAACAAGTGGGTGAGGAGATAGAATCTTCAAGTGACACATAGGTTTTACACACAGGGCTTTCGATAATTAGTCTTCGAGAAGAGGCCAATTGGCTGCCGATGCTCCTAGTTGTGCCGACGAGGAGAGTGAATGGTCATTTGGAACGGATGGCCCAAAAAATTTTAAACTTACACTCACTAGACAAAACTAAAGCAGAAGAAGAAAAAGTAGACCCCACCTCTATCAATGGGTAAAATGGAAGTTAAAAAGAATCAAATAGCCAAGATTGGCTCTAATACAATGTAAACTATAGAGCGAAATATTTTTGTATTCATAAGAGTATAGCTACAAATATATACTAGCTAATCAACAACTAGCTGGGTAATAAGATCTCCATAATCAAGCCTTAAGATATTCTAACAATTACACAATCTTTACAATATGTAATAAACTACATGCAATTCAAGTCATCACAAATACAAAGTAGCAACATAGTAAAAAAAATTGTAATGCTTAATCACAGGTTTTTCCTTTCCTACCTTACAAAGTAATACACTTGAAAGAACTCAAGAATTGATCAAATGTCATTTATCCAACTTTCAAGTATTTCAAACACATAATGCACATCATAAGATACCAACAATGAGACAATAAGTATTGCATATTTTAATGTTGATATATAACCCAATCTCTAACTACCAATAACTTAAGATTTTGCGTTGAATGATTTTCCCAAAACATATATCTTAGCAAAAATGTCAATACATCAAATGAACAATTTTCCTTGATTGAAAAATTGTCTTATGATAGGAAATTAAATGTACCAAATAATCAACTAATAAGTTTAGCATAAAACTTGACAAACATCATAAATTTTATTTGTTTCAGATTTTCTACTATGTTCAAGGAATTCCAACTTACGCGTAAGTTCTAACATCTGGCTGCAATCGTTTGTGATCTTCAACCATCATCCCAAGCAACTCAGCAACATCTTGCACCCTACATTTCATGTCAACATCACAAGATTATGAACCTAAATAAATCCCAATTGAGACTATAGAAAAGTTAAAATTAACCAAACCTCCAAACAACAGTCTCTTCTATGAATGTTAGGATAAGCTAAACTATAATGCCAAGAAGAAAAGAAAAATGAACAAGAATCTAAAGCATTGGATTTGGTTAATAGCTCAATAGGAATGACACCTCAAGATGAAAATTTAAGTCAATATCAAGAATAAAACTCAAAGAAAAAAAATGAAATTGGCTTACAGAACATGGAATGCCATCATTGTTCATAAGATGACAGAATAATATAGGTACAGACATGGCCATTTATTGATGCATGAGAAAATCTACCTGTCGTAGGATTCTGCTCTTGTATAAGCTTGGATGACCCAGTTGTATGTCTCAGTATTGGGTTTCATATAGTCTGTTAAGCAAAAACAGTTTTCAGAATCAAAGAAACTTCCAAATAATGAATACAACAAAAAGTAGTTCAGATTCAACAATCATAAAACCACCGTAGCAAATTACTGAATGTGTTATTGATAAGCAGTAAGCAGCTCATAATGTTTGGCTGAGTCAGACACTGTTACAGCAACCTATTAGACATTCAGACTAATGTTTCACAGAACAGGATGATGAGCTTCTCATAAATTAGCATAATGATTAAGTAAACACCATAAAAGGATTTCAGGAAAATATAAGTACAAGCAAACAACTAATTGATGAGGCTCATGTATTCCCCATGGCATTAGCAAACTTCATTATGTTTGGGCCTGCCATATTTTAGATCATATGACTCATTTTTAGAATAGATACTACAATAGGTTCAACATCCACAAGGCAAGCCTCAACTGTAGATCTACCTAGGCTGCTTCATAGAAGCTATCCCAATTCCACAAAGGAAATAGCTTCTTCAGATAAGCTATGCAATGAGCTAAAAAGGAATAACCTAATCCCACAAAGAACCAGAGTTTATGAGTGTTGAACCTTCTCCTCCATATTCCATGTTCTCAAACGTAGCAAAAGCTATTTCAGGTATTCCGCAAGTAGCCTAAATAAAGAAATATAAAGTGAGTTTGGTGTAGGAATCACAAGAGCAAAACTACGCAAATCTATCAAAGAAGCAGCTACAAACAATGCGGGCAAGATGCAGTAATCGTAATAGCATCTGTATGCAGTAGTTGAAGTCACATGTTAGATTTTCATATAGGGATACAAACCAGCCATGAATTTGCAGGTTCAAGTAGCACCAAAGATGAGATACAATGCCATGTAAAGAAGTTGCATGGCTCACCTGCACACTGAGAAGACAGTTGAAATGAAAGGTTGTAGCCATACGGCCGGCTGCTTCCATTTCATACGCAATTTCAAGTGCATTGGAATGATCTCCGACTTTGCAGTCCGCCTCAATTAAAAGATCATAAAGTTCGTCAGTACCCCTCAGCCCGCCTTTAGCACCCTTCAAGAACACATTATTTGCATCCTCCAAGTAATTTTGCTTAACAAGCACCTCTGAGGCAAGTTTTACAACAATACACAGGCAATATCAACCAATTTTTTATTATTTTTATCAATCAGAAATTTAGGAAAAAGTCCAGCTCATTGTTTTTTGGTTACCAACAAGGACAATCCAAGCTTGGCGGATATCGTAATTCAACTTCTCCATTGCAGCGAGAATCTCGAAACCTCTAATGGCATGGCCTTTGGATCCAAACAAGCGAATTAGCGCGATGAACGTCTCGTGGAGAGGTATAAGACCTGCACTCAACTCTCTTCTCAACGACTGCATCTGTATGCGCACATACAGCAAAACATACATTGCTTTAAGAGCGTTGAACGTTTTCTTAAAATGCTAAAACAAAATAGGCGGAGTCGTACCGCGCCTTCATGATCACCGGAGAGAGCGTGAGCGACCACAAGGCCGTGGAAGGAGCGAGGACCGGGGGTCAGTCCGGCGGCTATCATATCGTACATAACCTCGGACACACCCTCGGAATCTCGATTTCTAGCTCGCTCCATGAGTTCTTCCATGAAGCTGAAGCGGAGGCTTTTCTCAAGAGCGGAGATCGAGTCATCATCGGCCTTCTTCCGTTGAAAAAGCTGTTTTCTTCTTCTGGACTTCTTTTTTGTCGAAAGAGTGGCGGCGCTCGCTACGGCGCTGCAGGAGGAGGAGAAGGAAGAGGAGTAGGCAGAGTTCGGGTTGAACAGCAGACGAGAACAGGAGGGAAAGAGCAAGGACATTTCCATTCTTGGATAAGAGAAGAGATAGGAGCCTGGTTATCGGGATGATTACTGATGTGATGCTCACGTGAGCTCACACGTGCCTATGCTTTTATTTGTTTTAGAAATTTCATCTAATTGTTACGCATAAGTGGTTTCTTCCGATGATACTGAATTAAATTCTAATAGAGTATTGTATCGATATTTGTTAATATTGGATGTTATTTTGGGTTATTTTTAAATTTATGAAATAATTTTTAAATTTTTAAAAATTATAAAATTGTTTATTGTTATATTATACAATTTTACTGTATATTTTATAAGTTTATATCAACTATGTCTCTAAAAATCATAATAATAAATAATATTTAAAATGTTACAATATCAATTTTTATCATATAATAAATAATAGTTACATCAAAACATTCAATAAAAAGAATAGTAAATATTCTTAACTCTTAAATTATTACATTTTACAACAAGAGTTCGTGATGATGAAACAACCAAGTAGAAATCAAACCTGCAACAAAAATATTTACAATTACATTATATATGTAGAATTTAACATACACATCAAATATAAGCAAAAGTAAAAGAAGAGAAAAAACTTAGAATGAAATTCAATCGTTTAATAGAAGATACCCGCTATAACTGCACTGACCTCAATTATCATTTGGTACAAAATCCTCATCATTGAGAGGGGCTTCATCATTATCATCATTCAAATTCAATGCACCAAATAGTATGTCAATGCTTTCCGATTCAAGATTATCTTCCAAGTCATTCACATATGCCAAATCTGACTCCTCAGAAACTCAATCCCCCAAAAGATCAATATTTTCAATGGAAATTGGATCTGTTGAACCACTTGTGTTATTAAGACTCCTAATAAACAATAAAATTTAATTATTAAAAAATTATAAGAAATTATATCGAAATTAACAATGATAATTATATACCTTTCCCAAAACTTTAAATTGTAACGAATAAAAACCAAGTCATTCAACCTCTTATGCTCCAATCTATTTTTTTCTTAGAAAGGATAAATTCAAATATGCTTCAGTTTCATTTACAACTTGTTGCACTTACACATTGATTTAAAATCTGAATTGCAAACCTTTACAGTTATGGAATATTATTTCCGAATTGATCCCACCAAGAAATTGTAAGTCCTAAAATAACAAAAGTAGCGTTATAAACAAAATAAAGTGATATTTAATTCCAACAAATAAGAAAAAGGAAAAAGTTAATAGTGGAAAAAGTTTTCCTCTTTATCGAATAGCAATTGAATTCCAAAATTCTCAGAAGATGCCTTATAAAGCTCCATTTATGAGCTCAAGAGATCCTGCATCATGTTATGCCTAACAAATATTATAATAGTTAATAGCATTCATCTATTAACTTCAACACAAATGTTGTAATAGTTAATAGCATTCATCTATTAACTTCAACTTTCTTAGTAAAATCCGTCTAAAATAGACACTAGGATTCAAAAACGTCACAGTTGCAAATAACGGAGAAGAAAGTTGTCTTTCTCATCTCTCATTATTGATTGCAAGATACAGTGAATATAAAGAAGGCTTATGTTTTAGATTGACCTTGATTACTTCCTTCACTCTCTCCATGGCGCAAAAAAAAACTTATTGTTAGCTTTTCTTCACTATCTGCCAAGCTAAACACCCTTACTAAAGGCTCACAAACTCGAATAACAAATTGGCATTAAGACCAAAATTCTCTATCTTCCAATATAGTTATGGAAACCTCCACTCCAACAATAATTTCCTATCATTGATGAGACTATACAGAAAGCTAAAAAAATGTCCAATTTCATCTATATTCTCTAGCATTAGGTCAATGCAATGTGCAACACAAGAAGTCCAAAAAAAAGAATTATACTTATTATGCAACCTTCTTCCTGTCACTTTATAAGCGTAATCATTGTCAGTAATAAACTTAATAATATTTTCTGGCCCTATTTCATTCACAACTTCAACAAATATCTCAAACAAAGTCTCAGTTTTCCTAATAAGGTCAGATGCATCAATAAATTGCAAAAACATTAAGTCATTGGTAGAATAAACCAAAAAATTAATAATAGGCTCTTGTCTCCTATTTGTCTAACCATCGCACATGATTGAACACCCATAAGTAGCCTAATTTACTCTTCTTTCTACAAAATAACTTCTAATTTCAAAAACAAAGCAACTCAAAAGTTTACTTCTTAAGTCATCAATCGAAGGAGTTTTATATCGCGGACCATAAGAGGCTATAGCATCCACCATAAGCTGATAATAGTACGACTAGCTACTGTCATATCTACATTTTGAGTCGAATCTCTTAATTGCATAACACTACAAATTGAAGGTCGGGCTCCAGGAGTTGTTCGTGGTGCAAAAAAACTAATCATATACCCTCTTTTTTTCCTAACATCAGGTTCTGGTGCTTCTTGTTAGACTTGGGATGAAATACTACCACTACCACTACCACCTTCAACATTTTCGTAATCACTACGAAAACCAACAAACGAATTTCCACTACTAATTTCAAAATTCAACCTTTCCATTCTATCTTTCACATGTTGATATTCTTCAAGTAATGTTTTCATTTGTCACTTCACATAATAGTTTCCTTTTTTTATAGGGATCTACATCTCCTTTAACCCCAGCTAAAAGTTTCTTTATTTGGGTGATTTCTCCACCTTTCAAATGTTTGTTACAAAACAAGCAAATAGTATAGTTTTTTATATTGGGAACCAATGCAGCATGAGCCCAAGTTGGATCATTGTATCTTCCTGAAGTGGTTTGATCATGATTACTTGAACTTCCTTCCATTTATCTGTAAAAATAAATGAATGCATATATCAAAATAAATAACACATAATTTCATTATAAAATAAGCATGTCTATCTTATATAATATAACTCATTTTCTATGATTACATCATACACAATTCAATTTCATCGAACACAATTCACTATAAGTCAAAAACTAACAATTCAATTATTCAACATACATAATTACACAAAACATAAATGACAATTTTCATTTTCAACAATTACAAAACATACATAAACAATTTTCGTTTCCAATAATTTTCGTTTCCAAATTCCAACAATAACATTTTATAACAATTTCAATTGAACCATTACAAAACATACATAAACAATTTCCACTTCTAACAATTTTTAACAAATCCATTTCGAAAAATTTCAATTCAAAGTTTTAAACATCACAAAATATACATAAACAATTTCCATTTCAAACAATCACAAATCATACATAAACAATTTCCATTTCCAAAAATATAAACAATTTCAATTCAAATATCACAAAACGTACATAAACAATTTCCATCTCTAATAATCACAAAACATATATAAACAATTTTCATTTCCAATAATCACAAAACATATATAAACAATTTCCATTCCTAACAATCACAAATCATACATAAACAATTTTCCTTTCCAACAATTTCCATTTCCAACAATCACAAAACATGCATAAAAGAATTCTTATTTCCAACAATCACAAAACATACATAATCAATTTCTATTCCCAACAATTTTCAATATTTTCATTTCTAATAATCACAAAACATACATAAAATAATTTCCATTTCCAACAATCACAAAACATACATAAACAATTTCCATTTCTAACAATGTTCAACAATTTCAATTCAACCATTGCAAAACATACATAAACAATTTCCATTTCCAACAATTTCGAAATTTGCAGTCAGTACTTTTAAAAAACTTGTAATAATTATATAGTTAATAAATTAATTATGTAATTTAAAATATATGACAAGCTAATAATTGAAAGTCAAACCATAGATTCGATCTATCTAATTTTAGTAAACTCATACATCTTCACCTTCCTACCAATAACTATAAAGTATAAGAAAGAGTTACTAAATTTTTTTTAATCATAATTAAAATATGTTATTCAATGCGTCTAAAGTTTACTTTTTTGTAAACTTATAATTTTATTAGGCAACAAGTAAAATCGATGCTAATTATGTTTTACTAAAATTTGTTTAGATTCTAACTTTTTTTATTAAGTTTAAGTCTATTATTTTTAATGGTTGAAACTTTAAACTTCATAACTTAATTGTAAAAGTAATTATATTAAATATTTTAATCTTGTATAAATAAAGATGTAATGTAATTATCTTATAAACATAAGATAAGATATAAATGTAAATATGTTACATTATTTAGCATGCCAATCTAAAAAAATTTTATGTCAACTCTAAATTATTAACCTTATGTTTGTTCCAGAACAGCATATTGTATGATAAAAAATTGTCAACTTCAATGAATCAATTTACATTTTCTAGTTCCACACTTCCACTCCATATCTACAGTCCACACAATAAGCAACACAACGACAAATTAACAAATTATATTCCCAATTTACAAAAAACACCAACAATTCCATTAATAATTCACAAAAAATACATAAAGTCACAAACACATGCCTAATTATTTTAGAATTCAACAACAATTGCAACGGATCGAGTTGGGCCAGAAATAGATCCGTAAAAGAGGAGATCCGAGACTCCAATGGTGGTGGGTGGGCTGGTGGGGTATCGGTGGTGGTCTGGTCACATTGATGGTAGTGGCAGGTGGTGGGCGTCGAGAGAGATAGTAAGATTTGTGAGAGAGAAACAAAAAAGTGGGAGAAGCTAGAAGGAGAGATCAGAGGGAGGGGGCCGCCAATGGTTGGCGTCGGTGGTGGAGCTGTGATGTCGCCAAAGAAGAGAGTGGGCCGCTGGAGTGGGTGTCTGTTAGAGAGAGTTAGTGAGATGTGAGAGAAAAAATAAAATTTGAGAGAAAGAAGATGTGAACATCAGGTGTGGGTGTGGGATGGGAGGAATTGCCTTTTTTTGAAACTTAGTCCTCTAATTTTGTAAATTTACGGTATTGGTTAGTATACGACTAGTATTTTAAATACCATCTGTACCGACCAGTACCAAGCAAAAAAGGCCGGTAACGACTGAAATTTACTACCGATACAATCACCTCTCTACCTTATACCATTTTCCAGCCGCTATGGTATGTACTACCCGGTACAAAACAAAATTCAAAATCATAGTTTGTTCTCACTAACAAAATTAGATGGATGAACTTTCTTTATTAAAACTAATTAAATAGTTAAAAGGATGATTTTGTAGATATAAATTTAAGTATGTAATGTGTTAGTTTATGTCTTACACAATCCGGTAGTTGTATAATTATATAATTAATTAAAGACATTTTTATCTTATATATAAGATAAATATACTTTGTAAATAAAGTTATTATAAAATCATAAATATAATATATATTTATGTGTTGTTTTAATTATTATTCGTTCTTACTTTGGTAAAACTAAGCATTAATAAAGTGTAAAAACTAACTTTTTTTAATGAGAGAAGTAGTTAAGATCATATAAAAAAATATAAAAATGCTTAAATAAACGTGTAATTATTTGATAGATAACAAGTTTACTAAATTGACTCAACTTGATAATTTTATATATTACATTACTTTTGTATATATCCAAACAATAATTCTGATAATTTTATAAGTTATCCGTTAATTTGAAATATCCAAAACATTTCATATGGGGATTATTATGTTATAATACTACTTAAACATATTCTAATTTTGGGTAACTCAATTGGTAGTTAATGGACATGACATAAAGTATATGGAGGTAGTTGAATAATTAATAGAAGTTTAATCACCCTAAATTAATTAAAGAGAATGTTTTGTCATCCATGGATATCATTGATTTGAGAAATTCCTCATTAAAGTGAAATGACATTTTGAAAATAGTTTTCAAAAGTTATTAAAAAATTAATTACTAATGTTGAAAAATTAATATGATTGTACTTAGTTATAATATAAATTAATTACATACTCTATCTCCAATTGAAATATTGTATGATGATATGATTCAATACAAAATTTATGCATAAAAAGGTCATATAAAACTACATTTAGATTTATAATATTATGGTAGTCATAATATGTTACTACGAACCAATCTTGAGATATATATATAGAAAAATGGAACTCGCTTGTTTTACAGCTGGGCTTGCTTTCTTTGTTGTTTGTTGTCACGCTATTGCCTGTTTCCCTTTTTCAAACCTAAAGTAGGGCCAAATAACCTCTCTGCTCAGTTGACCAATTGGCAGTAAAACTATAGTTAAAGAATATTATTTGAACTCTAAAACTCTTTTTTTTTGTCAAGTATTTCTTTCTTATGCAACTTTTGTCTCTAAAACTTATCTTTTAAACTCAAAAGATAAGATTTTATATACTATACACGATCACCCAGACAAACATGTCCAACCTTTAAGCATCAAAACTCGACGTCACAGAGGTACATGGTTCTAGTGACTTACATAATCAATGGACATGGCCATGTCCACAATTGACACAGGTGTGCTTGAATCCACACGTGCGTGTCTGTCCTCAAACCATCTTCATTCAATCTATATATGGTTATAGAATTTTACAAAGTTATCCACATGACCATGTTCATTATTAACACGGACGTGTGCTGTACGAAAATCCCCGTGCATGCATCATATACACGCAGTATGGAAAAATAAAAAAAATTATTCTAGCACTTTCCCGAATCCTAAGATCTATATGCCTATACAAGGAAATACTATTAAACCTAGCTGAAAATTCTCAATTTACATATATGTTCATAACACACATATATATGGGAATTCATGGCATTTACACAAATAAGTCATTTATATAATAACTATGTACCTTATGAGTGGTCTCCTTCGTTCTTCGATCTTCTACTCATCGGGTTGTCACAAACTATAACGACCAAAATAGACCGTCTCCAACGGTATCCACGCAGATATCAGAGAAACTAACCAAATCAAACTCTTTGATCCAGAAATGACTACAACAAAGACAAGAGTGCTAGCTCTCTTCTTTGTTCTATGGAGAGCAAGAACATAGAAGCAAAAGGAGAGAAAAAACGTGAAAGCAAAATAGAGAGGAAGAAGATGACAAAGATGAGAGAGTTAAGTAGCTTCCTAAACAATTCTCCCGAACTTCTTCCTTTTTGCTTTTGATTTTGATGTCTTTTAGCATTTTTTTGTCTTTTCTCCTTTAAAGACCATAAATGTTTAACCTCTCTTATCTTCCGCGTTACAATATATACATATACTAGGTTCGGGGTGTGGAAAAAAACATCGGAGACCTATTTCAACAATATCGACGTCATGATCTCATCAGGATCCATTTGGTTCTATTGCTCTCTATATAATGGATCTCTATCCAAAACCATTTTACGAATCCTTTGAGTCACTCTTATGCGTGTGACCCATTAGGGTTCCTGGTTATGTTGGCCATTTGGATTAACACTTAGTCCAAGCAAGTCATGAGCGGCATTTAGTAACACATCATGACCTCCAATTGACCGAAAAGTAAGTGGTTTGACAAACAAACCCGTGCTCGTCACAAACCCTCCCATAGACAATTACCGTGCAATTTGTCCTTTCACCATGCTATACCCCACATGGTTATGAGTCAAATCTAGCCCAAGTGATATCAATTCTTGTTTTAGGATTCATTACTCTATATTTCAATGAAGACATTCTTCATGACACATGTACTCTAGCTAGAGGTTTCCAAGTAATGACCCTGACAAAAGGCCGTGGGTATCATCTTCTGCTATCACATAAGTGGTGAATCCTCCATTAGTTACTTAATTACCTTTAAATACCTCAAGTTGTACCCAATCACTACCCTATGAGTGACCTCTGCAAGGTAACAAGGAATAGAGTCAAAGCACAGAATCAGTATCCAAGATATCTTTGAGTACCTCAAGTCTAAGGATACTTGCACCATTACTATGATGAGATTATCACTGACATTAGAATAGGACATCCATGTGATGATCTCCTAGTAGGTCATCCAATGTACTTACTAACTCTAGTAATCATCCATATCTCAACTCTAAACATCTCATGTTTACGGTTTCTGAGATCCACTGCTTCATTAAATTAAGAAGTTTGACATGTGCTAGTCTATCCGAGTTAACAATGTCTATTCTCATTAATCTTATGACTAGGGATAATTTAGATACTGACATAGTTGCACATGATAGGAATCTCAGTAGTATGATCACATTATAATTTCGTCCATGCTATGTCGTATATCATGGACTTTATTAATTTGCTTATAGATAATATCAATTCATAAAGAATGAACACCAAATTAATGAAATATGCTTTTCTTTATTGTTGAAAATAAATTATGTACACAACTTTGTATAAAACGCACTAAAGGTGATTGCCTTTAGGGCATTATTCTAACAAATCTCTCATTTGACCTAAAGCCAATCGCCTTAGTATCTAATACCATAGGTGAGTACATGAGAATCAAATCTATTCTATGACAATGACTTTGTCAATGGATCAATAATAGTTTGCTCGGTGGGAATTATCTGTATCTATACATCACCTCGACCAATGATCTCCCTGATCAGATGATATCTGTGAAGTACGTGCTTGGACCGTTTATGAGACCTTGGTTCATTCGCCTATGTAATAGCCCCATTGTTGTCACAATACAACTGTATGGGTCTATCATTGCTAGGAACCATACAAGTTCAGTAATAAACTTCTTGATCCAAATTGCTTCCTTCGCTATGTCAGAAGTCAAAATGTATTCTGTCTCAGTTATTGAATTGATAGTCGCGTCTTGTTTGGAACCCTTCCAACTGACCGCCCCACCATTCAGTGTAAATATAAACCCTGATTGGGATTTGGAATCATCCTTATCATATTGAAAACTGGAATCTGTATGCCTTGTCACATTTAGATTTTCATCTCTATATATTAAGAAAACATCCTTAGTCCTTTGCAACTATTTGAGGGTGTTCTTGACAGCCACCCAGTGATCCTCACCAGGATTCGATTGGTATCTGCTTATAACACTTAAAGCATATGATACATCAAGTCTTGTACATAGCATAGCGTACATGATTGATCCTACTCCAGATGCATACGAGATCATATTCATGTGTGTCCTCTCATCTTGTGTCTTAGGACACATAGATTTCAAGAGTGTTATCTTATGATTCATGGGAAGATACCCTCTCTTAGACTGCTCCATGCTAAACCTCTTTAGCATCTTATCTATGTATGCTAATTGTGAAAGACTAAGCAACCTTTTTGATTTATCTCTATAAATCTTTATCTCGAGGATATAAGTTGCTTCACTGAGATCTTTCATAGCAAATTTTTTAGACAACCAAATCTTCACAGATTGTAGCATAGAGACATCATTTCCTAGTAATAATATGTCATCTACATATAGCACAAGGAATATGATTGCGCTTCCATTAACCTTCTTATACACAAAGGGTTCATCCAGATTTTATGAGAAACCAAACTTTTTGATTATGTCATCAAAGCGGATATTCTAACTCCTGGATGCTTGTATCAATCCCTAAATGGATTTATGAAGCTTACATATCTTTTCTCCATCATAGGACATGAAGCCCTCCGGTTGTGTGATACACACATCCTTGGCTAGATTTCCACGTAGGAAAGTTATCTTCATATCCACTTGTCATATCTCATCATCATAATGAGTGGCAATGGCTAGGAGTATCCTAATGGATTTAAACATTGCTACTAGGCTGAAGGTCTCATCGTAGTCTATTCCTTATTTTCGACAACCTTTACCCATAAGCCTAGTCTATTCCTTATCTTTAACTTAAACCTTTAGCCATAAGCCTTACTTTATAGATAATCACATTACCATACATGTCGGTTTTCTTTTTGAAAACCCATTTACACCCTATGGGTTTTATTCCTTCTGGTATCTCAACCAAAGTCCATACTTGGTTTTCATACATAGAATCCATTTATGCTTTCATGGCACTAAGTCATTTCTCAAACTCTGAACTCTTCAGAACCTCTTCATAAGTAGTCGACTCATTACCTTCTATGAGTAATACGTCATTCTGTTCAATCACGAGAAATCCATATCATTTGGGAACAGAGCGTATCCTACGTGACCTACGAACTTCCTATATTGAAGAAGATTGAACTATTACTTCATCTGTATGAGTTACAATCTCAGGTTCAGGCAGTTGATCTGCATTTGTTCGAGCATTTTGAACTTCTTCAAGTTCAATTTTGCTCCCACTGTCTTCTTTTAAAAGGAACTCTTTCTCTAAGAAGACAACATGTTTTGAAAAAAGCACTTTTTGTTCCTTAGCATGGTAAAATTGATATCCCATTGTTTCTTTAGGATATCCTACAAACAAATATTTCTCAGACTTCGCATCAAGTTTATTTGACTGTATTCGTTTCACATAAGCGAGACAGCCCCAAACTTTCAAATGAGAAAGATAAGGTTTTTTGTTAGTCCACATCTTATATAGAGTAACATCAATTGCCTTTGGTGGAACTGTTTTTAACAAATAAATAACTGTCTTGAGTGCATACCCCCGAAAGGATTTTGGTAAATTAGTAAAGCCCATCATCGACCATACCATGTCTAACAAGGTTCAGTTTCTCCTTTCAGCCACATCATTGTGTTGTGGTGTGTAAGGTTGCGTCAATTGAGATAAATTCCCATTATCTCTGAGATAATCCAAAAATTCTTAGTCTAAGTATTCCTCACCTCGATTAGATTGTAGTGTCTTAATAACTTTCCAAAATTGGTTTTCTACTTCATTTCTAAATTGTTTGAAATTTTCAAATGTATTAGATTTGTATCTCATCAGATATAGATACCTATATCGAGAATAGTCATCGATAAAGATAATGAAGTAAAGAAAGCCACTTCTGGAATGGATGCACATCGGACCACATACATTTGAATGTATTAGGTATAATACTTCAGTCGCTCGTTTACCCTTTCCCTTAAAGGGTAACTTAGTCATCTTGCCTAATAAACAAGATTCACACATGTCATAGGATTCATAATCAAATGACCTTAAACTACCACTCTTGTGGAGTTTAGCTATGCATCTCTCATTTATATTGCCAAGGCGACAATGCCATAAATAAGTTAATTTTAAATTATCTTGTTTATGTCTTTTCGTGTCATTGACATTCATAATTGGATGCAACATATCTAATATATAAATTCCACTGCATAATGTACCTGTACTAGTACCATAAAACATTCCATTCAAAATAATAGAACAACCATTGCTATTGAAATTCAAATAGAACCAGCTTTATTTAAACAAGAAACAGACAATATGTTCTTTGTTAAAACAGGTACAAAATAACAACCATCCAGTTTAATTATAAGCCCACTGAGGAGTGACAAAAAATAAGTGCCTATAGCTAATGTAGCAACTCTTGCTCTACTGCCCATGCGCAGGTCCATTTCTTACTTCATGAGCTGTCTACTGTCCCTGAGGCCCTGCATATCATTACATATATGTGAGCCATAATCAGTATCTAATACCTATATGCTATTATCAGAAACAGTAGTAACCTCAATGACAAACATACCTGAAGGAGTTGGGGCATCTAATGCCTGCTTCTTCATCAAGGACTCCAGATAGACTTTATAGTTTCGCTTCCAGTAGCCATTCTTACCACAATGGAAGCAAGTTCCTTTTGGCGTAGTCTCTTCGGGTGGCTGCACTTCCTTTTGGTTTCTTGGACCTTTTCTTCTTTAGGTTCTTTTTTCTTGAACCTGAAGAAGAAGAGTCCACCACTAGCACTTGCTTACTATCCTTATTGATATCTTGCTCTGCTGTTTTAAGCAGATTGATCAACTCAGGAATTGTCAGGGAGATTTGGTTCATCCTATAGTTCAACACAAACTATGAATAACTATCAGACAATCTGACTAGAATTAAGTCAATACTTAATTCATAGTCCATAACAAAAAAACCCAAGGTGGCCAACCTCTCAATATAACAATTCATCTTCAGTGCATACTGCACTACAGATGTCCCGGACTCATCTTAGTCGTGAAAAGCAGCCTCGAGGTCTCGAACCTTTTAGACCAAGCTTGCTCATCAAAAAGCTCTCTAAGATGAAACACCATGGTATTAGCATCAATAGATATATTTATTGAAACCAAAAAACACATAATCACCCCTTCAAACAAACCAGGTCCAATAGTTCTCTCGAAACTGTCCAGCTCTGTCTTTTGCTTGAAAAAATCATTGAAATAATTTCAATAAATGCTGAGAAAATTAAAGAGCTATAATATGTTCCTAACATGTACCATGATTTTTTTAAGAATTTATTTCCGAGAAAAACTCAACCAACCTCAGCAACCAAGCCAATCCAGAATCTGTATTCCTCAATATAGACATTCCTAACAAAACACAAGAAATTCTCAAATAAATATTTGATCACTTGAAAACATTTTTCCACCTTCACAGACATTTAAAAACATCTTAGAAAGATGGTGGTGAAAGAAAATCTCAAAATTTTTTTATAGAATTTATTCTCAAATTTGCAAGCATGCTTATTCATGTAATGTGCATAAACACAACAACCAGAACAGTAGGGAATTAATTAGCAAAAACATATCAAATCATATTGATAAATTTTTTATTCCACAGACAAATTTAGCAACATCTCATGAGCAAATCTGGGCAAGAAAATTTCAAAAACAATATCTCTATACTAATTTCGAATTCAACACAATCAAAATCCAGAACTATCACAACCTATCGGCAACATCACACATATTATGGTTCCTCCTTTATACGGGGCATACATGGCTCTGATACCAATGTAGGAAAATCCTGATGCGTGCATCACATACACGTGATGCGGAAAAAATTCGGGCCTTTTCGAATCCCAGGATCTATATGCCTATACAAGGAAATACTATTAAACCTAGCTAAAAGTTCCCAATTCACATACATGTTCATAACACATATATATATAGGAATTCATGGCATTTGCACGTCAATACTTCATATAATAACCATGTACCTTGTGAGTAGTCTCCTTCATTCTTTGATCTTCTACTTGTCAGGTGGTCACAAACTACAACGACCAAAACAGATCGTCACCAACGGTATCCACTCAGAGATCAGAGAAACTAACTGAATCAAACTCTTTGATTCAGAAAGGGCTAGAACAAATAAAAAAGTGCTAGCTCTCTTCTTTGTTCTATGGAGAGCAAGAACGTAGAAGCAAAAGGAGAGCAAAAACGTGAAAGCAAAATGAAGAGGAAGAAGACGAGGAAGATGAGAGAGTTAAGTAGCTTCCTAAACAATTCTCACGAACTTCTTCCTTTTCGCTTTTGATTTTTTTGTCTTTTCTCCTTTAAAGACCATAAATGCTTAGCCTCTCTTATCTTCCATGTTACACTATATATATATATAAATCATGGGGATGAAATAACCTCTCTTATCTTTCACGTTACACTATCATCTCCATGCTTTATTTCCTTTGAATCATAAAGAAAGTAGAGCCTTAAGTTAATTAAATAGTTACTTAAGTTGATTAAATACTTAATTAAAAATGAAATTCAAATTAATATTTAATTAAATTAGTGAAATTCTTTTATTTATGGCAAACAAGTATTTATTTATTGTTTCTCAGAATCAAAGCAAAAACCCAACAAATGGGTTTTGGGGGTGATACAAGAGTAAATTGTGTGTGTGTGTATGTATATATATATATATAGATAGATAGATATAAATGCTGAGGTGTTCCAGTCATAATGTGGTGGGTCCTACTAGGTTCGAGGTGTGGAAAAAATATCGGAGACTTGTTTCAGTAATATTGACGTCGCAATCTCATTGGGACATATCCCGATCTCATCAGGATCCATTTGGTTCTATTGCTCTCTATATAATGGATCTCTATCTAAAACCATTTTACGAATTCTCTGAGTCACTCTTATGCGTGTGACCCATTAGGTTCCTGGTTATGTTGGCCACTCGGATTAACACTTAATCCAAGCAAGTCATGAGTGGTGTCTAGCAACACATCGTGACCCCCAATTGACCAAAAAGTAAGTGGTTTGACGAACGAGCTCGTGCTTATCACGAACCATCTCATAAATCCTCCCATAGATAATTACTGTGCAATTCATCTTTTCACCATACCCCATGGAGTTATGAGTATGGGCAAAGTGTCAACTCTTAATAGACTGACTACGTCAAATCTATCCCAAGTGATATCAGTTCTCGTCCTGGGACTCATTACTCTATATGTCAATGAAGACGTTCTTCATGACACATGTACTCTGACCAGATGTTTCCAAGTAATGATCCTAATAAGAGGCCATGGGTATCATCTTCTGCTATCACAAAAGTGGTGAATCCTCTATTGGCTACTCAATTACCTTCGAATATCTCAAGTTGTATCTAATCACCACCCTATGAGCGACTTCTGCAAGGCAACAAGGAATGGAGTCAAAGCACATAATCAATATCTAAGATATTCTTGAGTACCGTAAGTCTAAGGATACTTGCACCATTGCTATGATAAGATTATCACTGACATTAGAATAAGACATCCATGTGATGATCTCATAGTAAGTCATCCAATGCACTTACTACCTCCAGTAAGCATCCACATCTCAACTCTAAACATCTTATATTTACAGTTTTTGAGATCCGCTGCTTCATCAAATCAAAGAGTTTGACATGTGCCAGTCTATCCGGATTAACGATGTCCAGCCTCATCAATCCTATAGGATAATTTAAATACTAACATAATTACACATGATAGGAATCTCAGTAGTATGATCACATCATAATTTCCTTCATGCTATGTCATATATCATGGACTTCATTAATTTGCTTCTAGATCAATATCAATTCATAAAGAATGAACACCAAATCACTATAAGAAAATAACAAATTACCAATGAAAAATTACCATTGGAACAAATTTTTTCATTAATTAGCGATGAAAACTGGCTTTTCGTCAGTAAAGTTGACGAATTCACCGACGGACATAACATTCGCCGGTAAATGTGAAGGAAAAATATACCCACGAGTTTTCTATCGTACTATAGCGACAAAATATAAAATTCTGTCGCAAAATTAGGTGGAAACAGCTAGCGGAGAAAATGATGAAATTGAATATCAACGGGACCACATGTCTATTGGTAAAATACCGACGAAAAGGATGTTCCATCGGTACCAGTCAAATTACATCATCATCTTTAACCCAACCCCCTCTGCTATTTTTCTTCCCCACCTTGTGCAGCCGATGGTTCTCTCTAAGTTCCTTGTTTCCACCCTCGATTTTTGCTTGGTTTTTGGTGCTTCGTACATCATTTTCAGGTAATGTCTCTATTGAGTTTATTTTGTCTCCAAAAGACGAAGATCTTAGACGCTTATATATATGTATACTGTGGGTGGGTATTGGGTGGTGGGTTCTGTTATGATTGTTAGTTTATGCATTTTTTTGTCGAATTGTTGGTTTATTTGTTGTTTAAATGTGTTGTTGTTGGTAAATAATGGAAAAATGCAGTTGTTTTGTTATTAGTTAGAGATAATTTGTTTTGCTTATGAGTTGTTTGATGAAATGTCTCTTAGAACAAATCATTCTAAATCCAAGTTTAGTATAGTAAGAAGGAGATTTCTCTTGAATTGTTAAGTTTGATTTCATAGGTACTGTTTAACATTTATAATGTAGAAGCTTCAGGTGTTAGGAAAAGAGAGTTTAAGAGTTTAAAAAGTTATCACTTAAAATGATAATAATTGGATGCCATGGGATAGGAAGTGAAAGTACTAAGGTACCCCTCTTACCTAGAACAAGTAAAAATCTTGCCCAATAGACTGAAGATGAGGGGTAGAGACTCGTGAGAATGAGGATGGAATAGAGGAAACTAATAGAAAACTTAGAAGGATGAAAATAAGAGAAGAGAGAAAACAATTAAAGTAGAAGTAGAAATTCAATATAAAAAACTAGATGAAAAAGAACAATAAAAAATTTAGGGAGAAGTTACAATCTCTTACTAAAATCACTCATGTTTAATTATTACTACTAATCTCATGGAACTTTTTTTTTTGAAAGAATAATCTCATGGAACTTACTAGTAAGAAGATGTGGAAAAATTTGCAGCCATTGTTTTGGAAAATACAAAATTGAATTCTTTTATTTGACGAATGCCATTAAAAATCACACAAATGTACTCAAGAGACTCTTTTTTTGGAAAAATCGAGAGACACTTGCATAGAAGATTGTATAAACAAAACCAAGCCCGTTTAGATCAACGACACCTGACAAAAGGAAGTGGTAGATGTGTTCCTTTTCAAGTCAACCCTAGATAGTTTTTGAGACTTTTGGGCTTTAAATTGATTGATTTTGTTTCACCTAGTCAAAGAAGGCCTTACCTTACGTCATTCAAGCCCTAATGTTAATAAGCCCTATTTTTTGGCTAGAAAGAACTAACTAATCCATTTACATAAGGGTATGTTTACATGCCACACTGAGATTTATTTTTTTCCCCTGAGGAAACGAAATTTGGGGTTAACATGATCACTTTTTTGGAGCAAGGTAACCAAAAAGTTTCACACTGTGAATCTCTAATGTACATCACATTGATTTACAGACATTGTAAAGTCTACCCAGACAAGAAAATGCTTGGTGGTAGCCGATAAAAAGATTTTTTATTAGTTTTGTAAACAATGCCACGTACCATTGTTTGAAATCAATTGTAGGTCATTAATTCAATTCGTTAATACGTAGGGGATGTTGTGTAAAGTTTAAATGTTCTGTAAACTTTGGAAAAGATGAAGGATACTAACAATGGAATCACGATTTGAAATTAACAGTTTTGCAGAAATTAGTAATGTTAATAGATCTTGGATGTATAGATAATTAACACTTGATGGTTTCATTAATCCTGAGTTTGTTGAGAGAATTGAAGCTTTTATTCATTATGCATGTTCTCAACTTGCATATATGGATGACCCAAAGACCAGATGTTCGGGTAAAAGGTGCAAGCACATTTGTTTCCTTCCTATTGATGAAGTTAATGGGCATTTGTTGAGAAAAGGATTTGTCCCAAATTATTTTGAATGGACACGACATAGGGAACCATTGGTTTGTAGCACCTCAAGGGTTAATGAAGTACAATCATCAGTAAACTTAAATGAGTTTGAACGGAGGATTAGATTTAGTACAAATCATGTGGATGTAAATAAAAATCCTTACATGCAAATGGTTTATGCTGTAGTCGATTATACCTTTCAGGAAAATATAGAAAATCTTGAAGAACAACCTAACCCATATTAAAAATAGGTTTTTGACTTACTACACTCAGCTGACCAATAACTATGGCCAACTTGTGAGAAAAAGACTCAATTGTCTTCAATTGCTCGAATATTGAACATAAAGTCTGGAGGTCATATTCCTGATTGTAGTTTTGATAAAATTCTTGGATGGTATAATGAATCATTACCTCCTGATCATACAATCGTTAATAGTTTTACAATATGAAGAAACTTATTAGAGGTCTTGGTTTGCCTATTGAAAAGATTGATTGTTGCAAATTGAGATGTATGCTGTATTGAGGAGATGATGTCGAATTACAAGAGTGCAAATTTTGTGGTCAATCTAGGTTCAAGCCTAAAAAGCTTCTATGAAACATAATTTAGTACTTGGAAGCGGATGTATTATTTCTCGCTAACTCCGAGACTTCAAAGACTATATGCTTTTGATGTTACTACATCTCACATAAGATGGCATAATGAACACCAACAGGAAGATGGAATAACGAATCATCCATCAGATGCACTGGCATGAAAACATTTCGATGATACCCATTATAAGTTTGCAGCTGAAAGTTGAAATGTCAGGTTGGGATTGTCGACGGATGGATTCCAACCTTTTGGTCAATCCAACCAACAATATTCATTTTGGCCAATCATAATTACTCCTTATAATTTGCCTCTATGGATGTGTATGAAAGACGCATATATGTTCTTGACAGTGATTGTGCCAGAGCCTAAAAATCCAAAGCATAAAATTGATGTATTCGTACAACCATTGATATCTGAGTTGCAACATCTTTGGGAATATGGTGTTGAGACATATGATATGTCTCTTAAACAAAATTTTATGTTGAGAGCAACTTTGATGTGGACCATTAGTGATTTTCTAGCATATGGCATGTTGTCTGGATGGAGCACAGTAGGAAAATTGGCTTGTCCTTATTGTGGCAATAATTCTTATGCGTTTTATCTTCCAAACAGGGGCAAAATTTGTTAGTTTGACATCGACAGAAAATTTCTTCCTCCAGATCATCCATTTAGACATAATAAACAAAAGTTCATTAAGAATAGGATGACAAAAACACCTCCTCTCCCTCATAAAGCTGGTGAAGAGATATTGCAGGAGATTAAGGAATTAGGCTTGCTGAAAGTTATACAATTTGAAGCTAATGAAATTAATACAAGAATTAGTAGAAACTTTGGTTGGATAAAACGAAGCATCTTTTGGGATTTGCCATATTAGAA
Source organism: Erythroxylum echinodendron (assembly GCA_027575705.1). Taxonomy (NCBI): domain Eukaryota; kingdom Viridiplantae; phylum Streptophyta; class Magnoliopsida; order Malpighiales; family Erythroxylaceae; genus Erythroxylum; species Erythroxylum echinodendron. Next base: position 23,492,455 of record JANZXR010000003.1, read on the forward strand.
AACTAATTTGATATGTCATAATCTAGATGTGATGCTTATTGAAAAAAATATTTTTGACAATTTGTTCAATACCATAATGAACATTAAAGGGAGGACAAAAGACAATGCAGCATCACGAGATGATTTGAAACTTTTTTGTAGAAGGAATGAGTTATATAAAGATCTTCGCACTGGTAAATATTCGAAAGAATGTTACACTTTAGACAAAAAACAGAAGGAAATATTTTGTGAATGGTTAAAAAGTCTAAAGTTTCCCAATGGTTATGTTTCAAACTTAGTAAGGTGTGTGTACGTGAGCAAATACAAACTATTAGGGATGAAAAGTCATGATTGTTATGTATTTATGAAAAGGCTAATTCCAATTGCATTTCGGGAGTTACTACCAAATAAGGTTTAGGAAGTAATAACAGAATTAAGTTTGTTTTTCAAAAACTTAACATTATCTGAAATCAAATTGGCTGAAATGGAAAAACTAGAAAGGAAAATTTCAGTAATTTTATGCAAGTTAGAAGGGATATTTCCTCAAAGCTTCTTTGACTATATGGAGCATCTACCTGTTCATTTAGCACATGGAGCTAAACTAGCCGATCTAGTTCAATATCGTTGGATGTATCCATTTGAGAGCCCTATCAACAAAGTTAAGGCTCACAATTATAGATCATTAGTTAACAAAAAAGAAGAGAAGAATAAGGTCAGATCAGTATTAGTGCACATCTGTGAACTCTTTAACAGTTACCCATTACAAGTTCCCTGAGACTTATAGGAAACAATAACCTCTACAAGAACACACGATAGAAGTAAAAAAGAGTAACTGACACACCAAGTCAGGATATCATAGGAACAGATCAATTTTAACAACGCATTGACTTTGGACTACAGTACTTGCATAGTTTTGTATCTATACCCATCAACATTCTCAATGCACACACACACAAAGCTTCAAACTGAGAAGACATCCTTATCTTCTTACCAATGTCATCAGAGAATACAACCATCTATAGCTTACTAGACAGATTTGCAAGTACATGTACAAGTAATGTTCATCATCCCTACAAAATACCATTGACAAAAACAAAATCTCAATATAATAATCAATCGCTACATGGGAATAGACGCAAAGGTAAAGCTTAATCATCAATACTATTTCCCCATTGATTAAAATATAACAAGCAAAGAAAATGCTGTGTAAATCAAGAAACAAGCATATGCAATCAACCCCCTATGCTCCTCTCCACTATCAGCCACCGAAACCATCAAATTCGTACAAGCCCTAGTTGCCAAAATCACAAAACCCCTGTAATCACAAATCTGACAGCACTACCATGCGGCACAAACAGAGAAACCGCCGAGAACACCACCATCGGAAGCAAACAGTAACCGACCACTCTCGTACAAGTGTGAAGATCCAAATGCCCGTGCCTCCAGGCTAGTATATTGAAGACCACGTACAGAAAAATCGACGACACCACGATCTACCCCAAAATCACTTTGAATTGGATCTTTTCGGTACGAACTCACATGGCGATGGGTTAGGGGCATAGCTGTCCTTCGCAAATAGCTAATTTAGCTGTTTATCCAAAACGCTCCAACTGGGAGCTTTTCATAAAATAGCTGGTTGGGTTGAATCAGCCAACCTAACCAGCTGATAACCAAACCAAAAAAACAGCTTATTATCCAAGTCAAACCTCTAATTTGAGTCAATCAGCTGATCAGCTGAATACCAAACGATGCCGAAGTGTGATATTTAAGTGTGACTGGTTTGATCCAACTCCAAATGTTGCTACAAAAGTGTATAGCTGATACAATTTAGTTGAAATCAACAAGCGAAGAAGATTTCGACAATTTGAACATTTCGTGTTGGCAATGCAAGTGATACAAGTGTATTATGTCCCTTTTCCTAGCTTACAACAAGATAAGTCTGATTGGTTGGCTGTTTGTAAAGTTAAACCTAGAGGTGTTTCTGAATCACATGGAAAAGGAGAACAGAGAATTGAAAAAAAAGCGTTTCAGGAAGAAGCTTATGAAATAAATGCATCTGTCGTATACGAGGATAATGAACCTTTGAAAGATCCGTGTAGTGCATATGTTGAAATTTTATCTGGAGAGGATGAGGAGGGTCAGAGATCTGAAGAAGACCCTAAGTTTGATTCAAATCTTCAGAAAAAGAAGATGAATTTGATTTACATTTAAGTGATGATAGCGATTAATTTGTGTTTGTAATTGAATATTATATTTAACAAATGAATTATTTCCTTTTCAATAAATAGTATAAAATATTGAATTCAAATTGTAATATTTCTAGAAAATTTAATCAAATATTAATTTCAGGTTGAAATATGCTACTAAAGAGAAGACATGATATAATGCGACCAAGATTCATACCACAATTTGGAGGTACTTACTATACTGGTGAAGCATCTCATGGTGTAACAGCTGGAACTAAATCACCTCTCCCCCTCAAATTACTATACTTGCAAATGAGGTATCACCTTCCATACTTGCTGCTACAACATCGACCACCCCTACATCATTCACTACCCTTATATCGACAGAGATATCAGGGGTAAACAATGAGGATGAAAGAGGAAGCCACCAGTTTGGAACTGAGGGACTTGATAGAAGAACTTACATTACAATTGTTCATAATATGTAAGTGAAAATACATGAAACACTATATGTTTATAATTAAGTTGTAGGTTTGAATTTTAAAAATAGTATAAAATTTTTTGTTTTTTATATTAGGTTGATTCCATCTCAAACGTGCTCAAGAAACATGACATCCAAATTTAAGGAGAAGATTGATGTTGAAGGTTATGTATAGAAGAATATCTCTTAGGCCAAAAATGAATTTTACTATCAGAAGTTTGAGGGGTACAACAAAAATTATTATTTTCTTTTTTAATTAATTTTTATACATTAATTATATAAATATTATTACATTATAAGTATTTATCGAATGTTTTTTGTTTTGTTTCAGAAAGAATTTTTTAGGATTCTGAATTTAATACCATCATTTATAAAGTATAGGAGAGACAAACATGTGCATATTATCAGGACTTTGTTGCTGCGATACAAAAGGTCGGTGTATGGCTGCTTTACATTTCTCAACAAATATGAAGTCATTAGCAGCAGTATTATACATCACCTAAGGTATTGTTCATTTTAGAGCGTAATTCGACCAACAGACGTAAAGGACCGGGAGGAGAGGGTCTTCCCGTACATACGGAAGGATCTATTACCCACCACGAGCATGCAGGGAGACTTGTATGTATCTACACTTTACATTTTTATACTGATTTCTTTACTTTGCTGTATTCCAATTAAATTTGATTTGTGAATTTTGAAATGAAAATATGTACATTATGGAGAATGATAATGTTATAAATGTCTGGTGTCATATATGGCTGTGTTGTTAAGTTATTTTCTTTGTTCAATAGGGGGTAAATATCATAAAAATAGAGAAACTCGACCAAAATTTTTATAAATTCTAGTTCACTTGTAACATTTTATTCTTATATAGGAAAAGTCTATGGGCATGAGGCCAACACCCTGTCAGCTTTTTTTGCACACTCACACTAATAAGGATGATGGTGTGACATTCGTCAATAGCCGTTGTAGAGAATTAAATGTATGTAAAATTTATGGTTTAATATTAATGCTTTATAATTATCACTTACTAATATAAACATTGCCTTCTGATAGGACCAAATATAAGAAAGCATTCAACTACAGTCTCAATAGTTTGAAGATGTTGATGAGACTGAAACCTATCTTCATGTAGTATGTGGTAAGGATCGTCATGGAAGGATATTTGGCTTAGGTTCATTTGCGAATACATATTATTCGCAATCCTCCACATCTAGTATAGTAACATCTAGAGGCGGTCCTTAACCAATCTACTCTAAGTGTTTCAGAGTATAATACAGACATTGATGAAGTACATAACTCAACTCCATAATGAGGTAGATGAGTTGAAAAATAGGGGTAGCATCTCATCGCACTAATAAGAGCATAAGCCATCACCAGATCAATAGTATACTTTTAGACATTTCATTTGAATTATAAATATTTATTATATACAATGTAATGTTTTTATTATCAATTAAGATATTTTTAACTTTATGCCATCAATCAAATTTCTATTTAGATAAATTAATTGTATACTATTAATTTCATAATTGTTTAAATTATGCATCAACCATAACATCATCAAACAAAATTTATTAAAGGTATATTTTTTTTAAAAATTTTTTTGGTTAATTTACAGACGGAACAACAAACTTCTGTTGGTAAAGTCAATTCTATTTACCGACGGAATAACCAATTCTATCGCTAATTTTACTAACGGAAAGTTATCATCGGTACACTCACCAATGGAAAAAAAGTAACCGTCGGTAATGTTTTAACAAACTTATCGATAGAAAAGAACAAGCTGTTGTTATATTTACCAACGGACAATTTTATTCCGTCGGTAAATATCGACGGACAATATGTTTTTCTTCGAAAATTATTAGCTACGGTCGTTTCTACGATGCCTTTGTCCATTGGTAAAGTCTGTCGCTAACCTAACTTACCAACGAAATGTTTATATTTTCTGTCGGTAATTTTCATCGTAAAAAGACATTTTTCTTATAGTGATATAATGAAATATGCTTTTCTTTATTATTGAAAATAAAGTCTTTACATAACTTTGTACAAAACGCATTAAAGGTAATTACCTTTAGGGAACTAATCTAACATATGCAACCCTAATATGGACGTGTCCTCTAGAAATAACTTCAACTCATCAGTTTCTGTCTTGAATCCATTTGAACTTCGTTCCTTTTGTTTCCTAAAGATTTGGTACTGCTGTCATCTACAACCAAATTCAAAAAGAAACCAACTTCCGTCAATAGAAATTAATGCAATAGCGGAAAGTGGGTATCGTTCCCACGAGAAATTTCAATGGTAAAGAGTTTACGAATTCAAAACTAAAACAAAGTAAAAAGGGGGTTTGGCTTTAATTCACGACAATTTAGAAAAGAATGACAAAATCGAAAGTCAACTAAAGTAATTGGATCTGAAAATTTAATAGACAAACCTTGGTTTCGGGTCACCGATGTTATCACACTAATATGGATCCTTGATATAAAATTCAGTTCATCAATAAACATTCATTGGGTGATGTTTTCTCTTAAGTGTAAATGAGTAAAAACATGTATTCTAAGCATTCTTATCACTCAATAACCTAGATACGATCGTAAGTTCAATCGAGTAATAGCTTTAAGACCTAAGAAATCAATGAACAAGATAACACATGTACGACATGCATTCAATCAAGATGAGTTTCTTCTTAGAATTTTCCATTCTATCGTAAAGAAGATAATCCTAATTGCCACTTGTGATTAACAAAATTGAACGTCATATTTTATTAAGCTAGCTATTAAACTAATCAATTCTTAGTTGTGCACCTAGAAATCAACCAATCCAATTATAAAGGTAACTCGGAAGACACTCAATGGTCATCAACAAAACAAACTTTATTGGAACATCTCACACATAATAGGTGATAACATGGTTTCCCTCAACCAAGAAAATGGATTTAGCTACTCATAACGAAAGTGAAAATCAACAAAGAAATAGATAATTGAAAGGTCTTCATCCATAAATTTTTCTTAAAAAATACGAAAATCCCTAGAAAAATACTACAGAAACGTAAACTACCCTAACTATCTGACAAAAACTAGAAGAAGAAGAATTCAGAAACGTAAAACTACTCCTATTGCTATTCTATGTGAACAGTAATGCCCATGCCCTTTATCTCCTTCGATCTCCTTTTTTTTGTTATGATCTTTTGTAGATAATCTTCCCCCAGATTCAAGTGGTCGATTCCTATTAATAAAGATGCAATTTGATTTTCAAAATCATAAAAATCTGAAGTGGGTCGGATATGCAATTAAAAGCAGATTCTGCATATCATTTTTGTCCTTGCACGTGCTTATGCTTAGTCACTGAATTTCCTATTAGTATGGAATTTCGAATTATCCTCGCTTCTGTTGCATCTTTTTGATTCAATTTCATATCTTAAGTATTAAAAATCAACTTAAAACAATTAAGAGACAATTCCATTAATTTTGAATAATGATTTCAACACCTTAAAAAGAATTAGATCTCTTAACAAGATTGCTAAGACCTCCAAAGGTCATATTAGTGGTATTAATCAAACAAACGTGTCTAAAATAGTGCTAGACCTATAATAGAAGAAGCACGAAGATGAAGATGAATAAAGGATGTAATGGGAAGAAAAGAAAGGTTAAAAAGGCTGGTAGTTAAATAAGGAAGAAAAGTAGGGGAAGGCAAGAGGGGAAGAGGAGTGGAAATAGATGGAGTCGGGGAAAAAGAAAAGGGATGTATATTCAGTAGTATAGATAACAATGTCTACAACTCGAAAAATAAATAAGTTGTTGGAATGTATAGAGTAAGAAAAATTTCACCCTAAAAAGGTTTTTCAAAAATAAAGAGTAAGTTAAAAGAAACGATAAGTTTTGTTTATATGAAACTGGTGTATCCTATAACAATCCATAACTGAAAAAAATAAGGTGGCTTCTTGTGGTGCTTGTTTATCATTACGCATCAACATTGACAACTCAAAATCAACACATGGGCTGCAGGTCTACGGTTTGAGAGTAAATCCTCAAAGAGGAAGCATATATACTATAGCTGCATAATAATTTTGAGCTACTCGTTCAGATGTTGCTTGCGTCATATTTCGAGAGAAGCATAATTAGGCTGTCACCAATTTCAATTCAAATCTTGATTCATTGGCCTAAAGATAGAGTTTATTTAATATCTCTTTTTAAAAATAAAATTTCAAATACTGTATAGCATTACTTCAAAGGTCTAATAGATGCAGTGACACCTCTTGAAATAAAAATCTCACAACACTATCCATTATTGGACTGAGTTAGTCTTAGATAATATATATGAGCGTGTCGAAAAATATGTTAATCTATGTACATTGGAAGTTAAATCGACAGATACTAAATAAATTAAGTCCACTAATTGTGTGAGTTTATTGTAAAAGTTAAGAAAGAGCATATTTCATAAAAGATGAGAATATGTCATATTAAAATTAAAAATATTAACACAATTATTAGTCAAATTAATTTTATTTTTTAATGACTACATACTAAACACATAAAAATTAATAACTTTATTTTAAAATTTTATTTTCATTCTTATTTTTTATTATTGATTATCAAACAACTATTGATTGTCAACCAAGGCTCAAGTATTCTACTTATAAGTTTATTAGGATTTATAAAAATAAAAATCTCCACTCAGTAAATAGTAACTATAAGAGTTTATCTTAACGACCCAACAAACTCACCTTTGATGGTCCCCGACAAACTCACTTTTAGATGATCTATATACTCATGACCCATAACCACTCCACATATGTTTGTCGCCCACCCAACTCTTCATGATTTTGTCTCTGTAATGGCTAGAGAGAGTTGAGTTGGATAGGATTAACACACACCATCGTCGAGAGGAGAGGATAGAGGATCTAAAACTCAGAGACGCACGCAATGGCTGGAGGTATACATTATTTTCGTTACGCTTCTGTTGATATATATATATATATATATATGCACGTGTTTTACGTGAATTGTATCATGTATAAAATGCATGCTTGAGCTGCTGGTTTATTATGTCTTGATTACATTTGGTATCAGAGCCAGCTATTGCCTCTGCCTTGTTTATGAACTTGGTAATAAATTCCCTCTGTTTTGCGTTTTTCTACCGAAAACATGAATTGAGAGTGGTGAATTTGTCTGACTCATTTTTGACGAGATATGGACGGGAGAGTTGTCTTTTGGGTACTCCATGGAGCTCCAAGCTGTGACTGGAACGTGGGAGAGGAGGGATGACGACGGACATGCGCGATTTTTCGACGTTGGTATTTTACGATTTTTTGACTGTTGCATGGTTAGTTTCTGGACATCTGGTGCTTGTCTCCCGTCGTCCTCATCCCATTGGCGGCATCCGCGTGTGATTTGGTGTCTTCTACGTCCTTTTCTAGTCGGGGCTCCGACTGGTTCCAGTCGGGTTATGCCCAACTCGGTTGGAGGTTGAAGACGACCCCGACTCTTTTTTTGAATTTTTATTAATATTAATTATGTTAATATTAATAATTAATTGGGTTAATTAGGACCTAACCCATTATTTTATGATTTTAATTATAAAATCATTTTGGGTATTAATATTTTGTGAAAATATTAATTTTTGATTTGTATGTCTTATTTTGGTTTTTAAATTTTGACATGCATTTTATAATGATTTATTTTTGCACAACTTAAATGTAATTAATTGAGAAGCTTGTATGTATAAATTTGTGCTTATTATACATGCAAAATTAATTTACATAATTTGTTCATTTTTTTGTATGTATAAATTTGTGATTATTATACATGCAAAATTAATTTAAATAAGTTGTGCATTATTTTGTATGTATATATTTGTGTTTATTAAACATGTAAAATTAATTTAAATAATTTGTTCATTATTTTTGTATGTATAAGTTTGTGCTTATTGTACATGCAAAATTAATTTACATAAGTTGTACATTATTAAGTGATTATTTGCATTATTTATTACTTGATGCAAATGTTAGAGCTTTGATTTAAAGCCTTAAGATAATGTTAGTGATCATATAATTTTAATTAATTGAGACTAGCCATAGCATCTCAAATTAATTAGAATTATATATTTAGTTTTACGATCACATTAATACATTAATTGTAATTAATTGTACATGATATGGTAAAATCTACCCACAAGAATTTTATTATATTTGTATAATTAATGAGGATAAAATATCGGATTATATTTCTTAATTTACCCACAAGAATTAAGAAAAGAAACATAATTCAATAGTTTTATCATAACGTTTCGGATGAATTTAATTGAGTAACACTTTAGCCCACAGGCAAGTCTTATGTCACTAGATTCAGCTATTAAATGCATGATTTACATTGGTAAATCATGAATTATTATTGGTCTCGAAATATAACGAGTATATATTTGTATTTCTCAATTTGCAGTTACTCAAACAATTAATATTTCTGATCTTAAGTGTGATATTCCCGAATTGAGAGGTGATAACTATAAGGTTTGGAAGGAGAGAATTCTGCTTCATTTAGCCTGGATGGATATAGACTATGCTATTAGGAAGAATGAACCACCGAGTACGACTGAGACCAACACTCCAAAAGATATTGCTCTTTATGAAAGGTGGGAGAGATCTAATCATCTCTCTGTGACGTTCATAAAGACTAAAATACCTGCTGGCATTCGTAGTTCAGTTGAACATTATAGTAATGTGAAAGATCTATTAAAGGCAATTGATGAGCAATTCGCTACATCCAATAAGGCCCTTGCCAGCACTTTAATTATGCAGTTGTCATCCTTAAGGCTCACTGGAATAAAGGGCGTACGTGATCATATCATGCGTTTGAGGGACATAGCGGCTCAGTCGAAAGCGCTGGAAGTTACAATAT
>JANZXR010000003.1:23504780-23541166 GCA_027575705.1 Erythroxylum echinodendron
GAGGATGCCTATAGTTCAATGCATGTCACTGCTGGATTAAAACGATGTGTTGTGAATGAAGAATCCTCTATGTTGTGGCATCGTAGATTAGGACACATCTCTATTGAGAGAATTAAGAGATTATTAAATGAAGGAGTACATAGTACTTTGGATTTTACTGACTTTGAGACTTGCTTGAATTGCATTAAGGGTAAGCAAACTAACAAGTCTAAAAGGGGTGCTAAGAGGAGTACAAACCTGTTAGAAATCATACATACAGATATTTGTTGTCCAGATATGGATGCAAATAATTCGAAATACTTTATCACCTTCATAGACGACTATTTGCGATATATGTATCTCTACTTACTTCGTTCTAAGGACGAAGCTTTGGATGATTTTAAAATGTTTAAGGCTGAAGTGGATAATCAATGTGGAAACCTGATTAAAATCGTGAGGTCAGATAGAAGTGGAGAGCACTATGGTAGATACACTGAAAGTGGACAAGTACCCGGTCCTTTTGTGAACTTTCTTCAGGAACATGGGATTGTTGCCCAGTACACCATGCCTGGTTCTCTGGACCAAAATGGTGTGGTAGAAAGAAGAGACCGAACCTTAATGGACATTGTGAGAAATATGAGGAGTAACATAAAACTTCCTTAATTCCTGTGGACAGAAGCTCTAAAGACGACTGTGTATATATTAAATCAAGTTCCAACCAAGGCTGTCTTGAAGACACCTTTTGAGGTATTTAAGGGTTGGAAGCCGAGTTTGAGGCATATACGCGTTTAGGAATGCCCGTCTGAAGTGAGAATTTACAATCCACAGGAGAAGAAGCTAGACCTAAGGACCATTAGTGGGTATTTCATTGGATATGCTGAAAAGTCTAAGGGGTATAGATTCTATTGTCCATCTCACGGCACTAGAATTGTGGAATCAAGAAATACAAAATTTCTTGAGAATGGCTTGATCAGTGGGAGTGGTCATTTTCCAAAGATATTTTCTGAAAGTGGCCATTATGAAGCTCAACCCTCTGGTTCAAGTGATCAATTGATTGCCATTCACATCCCTCAAGGTCAAACGGGTGTGGGACAACCAGTTACTGAAGTTCCACAAGTTGTTACCACTAATCCAGAGATCAAGTTGTAAATGAGGAACAACCAGAAATTGTTGAGCAACCAGTTGAACAATAGGTTGAGCAACAAGTTCCTCGTGAGGATGATAATACAACATTAAGGAGATCTACTAGGGTTAAAAGGTCAGCAATACCTAGTGATTACATAGTGTATCTACAAGAGTCATATTACAACATTGGAGCCGAAAATGATCCTGAAATGTTTTCGCAAGCCATGAGTTCTAAGGAATCAGACTTGTGGTACAATGCTATGAAGGATGAGCTGGATTCTATAGAATCTAATCAAGTCTGGGATCTCGTTGAGTTGCCCAATAGTGTGAAAACCATTGGATGTAGATGGGTATTTAAGACAAAGAAAGACTCACAAGGCAACATCGAGAGACATAAGGCAAGACTTGTTGCCAAAGGGTTCACTCAAAGGGAAGGAATTGACTACGTGGAGACATTTTCTCCTGTATCTAAGAAAGATTCTCTTCTTGTAATCATGGCATTAGTAGCTCATTTTGATCTTGAGTTACATCAAATGGATGTGAAAACGGCGTTCCTCAATGGTGAACTAGAGGAAGAGGTTTACATGAAACAATCTGAACGATTCTCCTCTAGCAATGATGAGCATTTAGTCTGTAAGCTTAATAAATCCATATATGGTTAAAACAAGGCTCCCGACAGTAGTATTTAAAATTTCATGAGGTTATCACTTCATTCGGTTTTGAAGAAAATATAATGGTGTGTTTATACCAGAAGGTCAGTGGGAGTGAGACTTGTTTTTTTGTGTTATACGTGGATGACATTTTGCTTGCGACTAATGATAAGGGTTTGCTATATGAGGTGAAACAATTTCTCTTAAAGAATTTTGATATGAAAGATTTGGGTGAAGCATCTAATGTCATTGGCATTAAGATCCATAGAGAAAGATCTTTAGGCATTTTGGGTTTGTCTTAAGAGACCTATATCAACAAAATTTTAAAGAGATTTCGGATGAAAGATTGTGCACCAAGTGTAGCACCCATAGTCAAGGGTGATAGATTCAATTTGAATCAGTGCCCGAAGAATGACTTTGAGCGGGAACACATGAAGAACATTCCATATGCTTCAGTTGTAGGAAGCCTTATGTATGCTCAGGTCTGCACCTGACCTGACATTGCATATACTGTTGGAATGTTAGGAAGATATCAGAGTACTCTAGGTATTGAACACTGGAAAGCTGCAAGGAAGGTTATGAGATATCTTCAGGGCACAAAGGACTACATGCTTTTATACAGACGAACTGAGAACTTGAAAGTAGTTGGATACTCCGATTCAAACTTTTCTGGCTGCATTGATTCTAGGAAATCAACATTTGGTTATATTTTGATGCTAGCTGGTGGAGTTATATCTTGGCGAAGTGCCAAACAGACCCTGATTGCTACTTCTACTATGGAGGTTAAGTTCGTCTCATGTTTTGAGACCACCTCGCATGGTGTATGGTTGAAGAGTTTCGTATCTGGGCTTAGAGTTGTTGATTCAATTTCTAAGCTGTTAAAATTATATTGTGACAACTCCGTTGCGGTCTTTATGGCTAAAAATAACAATAATGGAAGTCGAAGTAAGCATATCGACATTAAATATTTACCCATAAGAGAACGTGTTAAGGAAAAGAAAGTTGTCATTGAGCACATTAGCACTGATTTGATGATTGCGGATCCGTTAACTAAAGGCATGCCACTTAAGCAGTTTAAGAATCACGTAGTGCACATGAGACTTGGTTCCACACTGTGATTTTGTTGTACATTTGTTGATTCAATGGAACTCTTATTCAGTTTGATATTTTCTCATAAATTTTATGCACACATATTTTGATTGATTTTAAGAAATTTCATCTAAGTTGGACCTAGAATAAACATATGGTTTATTTGTTAAGTTGAAGTGCTGATAATGAGAAATTTTGTATATGTAATACATGGAAGATAATACTCACTATAAGAGGACCTATCGTCATGATTCATACATTTGATTTCTTGTTATATGTTGTAGTTTTGGGATACATGGACCAAGTGGGAGAATGTAAGAGTTTATCTTAATGACCCGTCAAACTCACCTTTGATGATTCCCAATAAACTCACCTTTAGATGGTCCATATACTCATAACCCATAACCACTCCACATACGTCTGTCGCCCACCCAACTCTTCATGATTTTGTCTCTGTACTGACCAGAGAGAGTTAAGTTGGATGTAATCATCTCAGTTTCGGTCCCTATCCTCACTAAGCTGATAACACACAACATCAAGCTAAGGAGAGGATAGAAGATCCAAAACTCAAAGACAGACGCATTGGTTAGAGGTATATATCATTTTCGTTATGCTTCCGTTAATATATATATGCATGTGTTTTATGTGAATTGTATTATATATAAAATGCATTCTTGATTTGCGGTTTATTATATCTTGATTACAGTAACTAGGTAGAGGAGCAGTTCCGAAATAATCAGAACCAAGAAACTGTTTTGGTGGCTTTTTCTCTTAAAATCTAGTCAGCTAAATTTGCATTGGATGCTAAAATCGGATTTGACCTGCACTCACATTGCAGTGGACATTGACGTGGCACGCCATATACGGCAAGGCAATTCGAAATGGCATTAATTTACCACGCTAATTACATTTGATGGCTGAGCGACGCTGATAGGACCTCTCACTGTACGCAGATGCAATTGCCTCTTTCTTCTATCAATATAATTATAAGCATATTTATATATAGAGCATCCGAGTATAGTGATCACAATGATGATACGATTGCTTGACCAAATAAAACAGTTTCTGCCAACCCAAACAAATATACGGTCATCCACTTGACCAGTAACTACATATATGTTACAGAAGAGTACAAAAACGGGCATAGGGGGTTCAGCCAACTTTTCTGTATTTCAAACTTGGATCTATTCAATTTAGAATAATCATTAAAGCTTTTCGTTTCTTTTTAATATATGGTCTTTTACAATTTAGAAACCCAACGAAATATCTTGCAATGAGCTACTTTGAAAGATATTTATATATAATTCTTCTTCTAAGTTTTATGCAAGTAATTAAATTACTTGTCAATGATGGAAACGCTTTTGTGCAAGACAAATTCTAAACGCCTAACAAATTCAGTTTGATCTCTTATTATTTTATAGCCTTTAGTCCAAACTTTATGAGGTTCTTTACCAAATTCTAATACAAGTTTTGGCTCTTTCAAGTCATCAGATTTTCTTCTCTCACGTACAACACCACGGTATCTCTCACAATGATGCATAGTCTTTTGGAGTTTTGGTCCATCACAAGTTACTTCTTGCATTTTCGATTGGCTTGAAGAGGAAAATGCATACCAAATCCAAAAATAGTTAATTTCAGAATCCAGCTACTACATTGTGGATTTTCAACTATATCTCGAGATCATTAATGGGATATCTCATCTGATGCTGACACTAATTAATTACCAGCATTCTTTTGACAATGTAATTTCTCGAAAGAAAAAGCACTATAAATTAGTGTGACATTATGTGCTTTAATCCTTGTATACAAAACCTCTCCTTTTTGTCTTTGCCTTTCTAAAGCTTGCTTCCATGTGCCACAAATTGCAGATTATGCAGCACATTATCCAGAAAATTAATGCAAAACCATAGGAGTTTTATCCTCTGTTTATTTGTATATGTGTATACCCCATGAGCACAACCTTCTGGAATAGAACTCATATTACTTCAGAGCCTTTCTATCTTTGTTGCAAGTGCTTTAAAAGGTAAGTTCGCGATATATTTTTTGTCCTCTTCTTATTTGCATATATCTTAATCTAAATAAGAATATATCTTGATGTTGTATAGCCATTACATTTAGTCAATGATTTCTTTTCAGAAAAGGATATATATATATATTATGTATCATATATGTGTGCATTAAGCGAATAGTTGTAAGTCGTAGTTGTGTTTTTTATTTTAAAAATCAACGATTAGTTAAAAGCTTGGATTGGGTTTTATTTTTAATGAGAATTTAGCTTCCGGACTTTGCAGGCGATTCAATTAAGAAAACGATGGCTGAGGAAAATAATTTCAGAGTACTCGTCGTGGACGATGATTCAGTTGTCCGAAAAATACATGAAATGATGCTGAGTAAACATGGAGTGGAAGTTTGGTTGGCAGAAAATGGGAAAGAAGCAGTTGATTTGCATGAAGCAGGAGCGTGTTTTAATCTCATTCTCATGGACTTGGAGACACCCATCATGAATGGTCGTGAGGTACGTTCCTTCATATATATGTATGTACATTATATTGACTTTTACCATATCTATGGTAGCTCGTAATTACAAAAATGCATAAATTTCTTATACTAATGTTATGTAATTTCTTTTTTTCAAATTGAAGCATATAGGAAATGCTTTATATATATAATGATGTTACTACAAGTAAATTTCTCCTATCAAGTTAAGATTTAAATTAATTACGTAGTTCAGGCAAAATTCAATAAATCATATGTACAACTTGGAGAGTTTGAATTTTGACTTGGATACATTAACTGGAACTGAAGCGTATACACACAAATTAGAGTTATAAAGGGATAGGATTAAGTGTATTCAACATTACTTTTGACGGAAATTTCAACGAAAAACACTCTTCATAAGTTCTACAAATGTTTTTCTCAGAACGTTCTGTAACAACGCAACTTATATAACGGCCAACTCTTTCTTCAATGCTTTCATGTCCCATTTATAGGCAACAAGGCAACTGCGAGCCATGGGCGTGGACAGTGCAATTGTTGGTGTCACTTCTTGTACTTCAGAAAGTGAGAGGAGAAATTTCATGGCCGCTGGGCTTAATGACTGTGTTTCAAAACCGCTCAGCATTCACAAGATTGCCTCCTTTCTCCCTTTTTCTAACACCAAAAATGTCAATACCCATGGCTGCACGAGTAGTAGTAGCAACAGCAACAGGATCGACAACGAATCGACCTAATTATCTAGTTAGAAGACCACCATATCATCCATTGACTGTCTAGGATGACCTTGTAAGATATTTATGGATCGAATGATTTGTGTACTTATACCCATAATTGTTTTTGTTTTGTCGTAAGATGTTGAATTATTTCCTTTCTACTTCTTTCTTTTAACGTGATTCTTCAACGGTTCAGAATCATTGAGATTACATATCATAAGTTTTGTTTCTAAAACTTAAATACTCAATCACCAACCATCATGATGGTTCATTGTTGAAAAAGAAAGGAAAAGGGTCTTTGACCCATTTGAGATTCATTCTATAATATCCAATAACTATTATCTTAGGTGCTTTTCGCGGGGCTCAAATCTATAAGTTACATGAGACATAACATAATCTAATAATCTCCCACTTGGCCCATGTTACGACTTGGGGATCCAACAATAGAACTTTAAGTGCACACATTACATTGAATCGATCAAGTCATCCTTAATTGAATTAAGCTGATGGTATCATGGCGGTCACAAGTTATATAACCTGATTCCTTCCATGTATAACAGAATTAACTCAACTCAACAAACTTTAAGTGGGTAATTCGGTAATTGTTATCTTATAAATAATAATTATTGTATACAGCATAATATGGATAACTAATAAGTGAGCAAAAACATATGACTGTAATTGAATTCACAAGTATCATAACAATTCGAGCAAGACAATAATATGTATATATACATGTCTGAATACTATGCTAGCAAAGACTTATCTATAAGGCCCATCTGTTCAACATTTTTTGGGCGAGAAGCCTTTCGTTAACGGATCCGCAATCATTAGAGCTGTACCAATATGCTCAATTGACACTTTATGTTTTTGCACTTCTTCTTTTACAGACAAGTACTTCAAATCCATGTGTTTCGCACCCTTTGAATACTTGTCATTCTTAGAGAAGAAAACAACTGCAAAATTATCACAATAAATTTTTAACGGTCTAGCAATACTATCGACAAGACCAAGACCTAAGATGAAGTTCCACAACCACAATCTATGAATCGTAGCCTCAAAGCACGCTACAAATTCAGCCTTCATGGTGGAAGTAGCAATGACAGACTGCTTTTCACTTTTCCATGAAATTGCTTCTCCAGCTAATAGGAACATACGACCGAATGTAGATTTCCGTGAGTCTACAGAACCGGCATAGTCTGAATCTGAGGAACCTATCACTTCGAGATGGGTTTATTTCCTATATATGAGCATATAGTCCTTGGTGTCTCGTAAATATCTAAGGACTTTCTTTGCAGCCTTCCAGTGATCTATTCCAAGATTGCTTTGATATCAGCCAAGCATTCCAACAGCAAAATTGATATCTGGCCGAGTGCATGTTTGAGCATACATTAAGCTCCCAACTACTGACGCATAAGGAATAGACTCTATTTCCTTACATTCCAAATCATTTTGTGGACATTACATTTGACTAAATTTGTCCTCTTTCTGAATTGGAACTATCCCTGCAGAGCATTTTTTCATTTTAAATCTTTCTAATTTTTTCTTGATATAACTTTTCTGAGACAATCCTAATAACCCTTGTGATCTATCACAAAATAGTTCTATTCCTACCACATAGGATGCCTCACCCATATCTTTCATTTTGAAATTATTAGAAAGAAAATTCTTTACATAATATATCAAAACCAGATCATTCGCAGCAAGAAGGATATCATTAACATATAGGACTAAAATAATGAACTTGTTCGGGAAGCCTGCTTCAGTCCATATATTGACTTCTTTAATTTACACACTAACTTGTCCTTTCCTATGGTTTAAAAACCTTCTGGTTGATCCATATACACTTCTTCTTCCAAGTCACCATTTAGAAAGGCAGTCTTTACATCCATTTGGTGAAGCTCTAAATTATAATGAGCTATTAGGGCCATAACAATTCTTAAAGAGTCCTTCTTTGAAACTGGAGAGAAGGTCTCTTTATAGTCAATGCCATCCTTTTGAGTATAACCTTTGGCAACAAGCCTGACTTTATACCTTTCAATGTTGCCTTGTGAGTCACGTTTAGTCTTAAAGACCCATTTATAACCCACTTGCTTTGCACCTTCTGGCAACTTAACTAATTCTCAGACTTTGTTGTCATCCATTGATTTCAACTTTTCTTTTATAGTATTGAACCATTTTTCAGAATTGTTATATTCCATGACTTGTTTGAACGAGACTGGATCCTTATCAATGCTCAAGTCACATTCATGTTCAAGTGAATAAATTTCATTGTCACTTGAAATAGCTGGTCTCCTTTGCCTTATAGACCTTCGTAATGCTACTTCATGTGGTATCATTTCATCATTTGTAACTTGAACATCATTAGCTGGTTCTTCATGAATATGTTCAATTTTATAGAAACAAACAGGATAAGCCTCAATTTAAGAAGAAGGGGAATGATAAACCTGCATTACCTTCTGGGCCTAGTGAGAGTTTTGGTGCTAAGCCCAAGCTTGTTTTTAATGGAAACTGCAATGGGCATAGGCAGTGTGACTATGTGAAGTTTAAGAATTGGTTGGCAAAGAAGAAAGGTATATGTCAACTCTTTGTTTGTTTTGAATCAAAACTTGTTGATGGTCCTCCTAATTCATGGTGGTTAGAAACTGGTGCCACTAGTCATGTAACGAACTGATTGCAGGAGTTCAAAAGCAGGCAAAGACCAAATAAAGGGGAGTTGATGGTGCAACTAGGAGATGTATTTAATGATAATGTTGAGCACATAGGAGTAGTTTCCTTGAAGTTGAGTAGTGGACATAATTTTCTTTTGGAAGATACTATTTATGTGCCTTCTATGCAAAGGAATTTGATTTCAATTTCTATTTGCCATAGTCGTGAATACATTTTCTATATAATCAATAATGGTGTTGTTTGGTGCTATGATTCTATTATTATTGGTTCTGCAATTATGCGTGATGGATTGTTTATGCTAATTGCTAATTCTTCTTGTTTTGACCGACCACATAATGATGTTAATGATGTTGTTGGAAAGAATCGTGGGAGAGTTACTGAAAAATCTTCTAAGTTGTAGCATAAACAGTTAGGACATATCTTTAAGGAGAGAATGGACAGATTGATTAAGGAAACTATTTTACATGATCTGGATTTTTCTTATTTTGACACTTGTGTTGATTGCATAAAAGGGAAGTTTACAACTAAAGTAAGAAAGGAGAAAATGACTAGAAAGGAGAAAATGACTACGAAGGAGGAACCATTATAGATAATTCACACAGACATCTATGGACTTGTTACTCCTATTACCATGAGAGGCTACAGATACTTCATCACCTTTATTGATGCTTTTTCTCAGTATGGTTGGGTTGAATTATTGCATGAGAAATCTGAATTCTTTGATGCTTTTAAACCACTGAAAAATGTTATTGAATTGTAACTTGGAAAGCAGATCAAATGTGTAAGATCAGATAGAGGTGGTGAGTATTGTGGTCGGTATGATGAGACTGGTAGAAACTCTGACCCTTTTGCTAAATACTTGCAGGATTGTAGAATTGAAGCGCAATATACCATGCCTAGCACTCCTCAACAAAATGGGATTGTAGAGAGACGAAATTGTACTCTCATAGACATGGTTAGGTGCATGCTTAGTCACTCCACCTTACCAGAGTTCTTGTGGGGAGATACTTTGAGGATTACTGCTTATGTTCTCAATCATGTGCCTATTAAATCTATACCAAAGACTCCTTTTGAGCTTATATAAGGGAAGAAGCCTAGTTTGAAGCATTTCCATGTTTGAGGCTGTAAGGCTGAGGTAAAGACTTATAATCCTCAACTGAGGAAGCTTGATCCTAAAACTATTTCAGCTTACTTTATTAGTTATTGCACTGGCTCAAGAGGTTCAAGATTCTATTGTCCCAATCACACTACTAGAGTCATTGAATCAGATCGGGCTGTCTATCTTAAAAAGCACATCGAATATAGTAAAAGACACGAGTCTCGTGTTGTTGATTTCAGAGAGGATCATGTTGTTGTTCCTACACTTGTTGTATTTCATCCTGAGGCAATTCATTCTCCTCTGATTCATAATGATGTTGTTGATCCAGGAAATGATGTTGAAATTCCTCAACAGGTTGGCATTGATACTCAAGTCCCAGTTGTGATTGTAGTTCCTCCTAGGAGATCTGAAAGGATTTCTAAATCCATTAAGGCTTCTAAATTCCGAGACTATTATATTTACCTGGAGGAGCATGAATTCAATTTAGTTGAGGACTCAGATCTTATTTCTTTTCAGGATGCTATTTCTTATCCCCTTTCGCTCCGCTCACAAAAAACAACAATGGACTCAATTGCTCCTCAGTTTTTAGGTATTTGTCCATCCAATTCTTGAATCTAGCATGTTACAATCATAGGGTTATCTAATTGTATTAATTAATCATGACATTAATCAATAATTTCATTTTAATTATTCTTTTAATAAAATACTGTAGAGTTGAGCACACCTTATAATTTTTCAAGCTGAAAAAGAAAAAAGCCTATCAAGAATGTTGAAGGAGAGGCATGACTCGGTACATCAAACAAGGAAGGTAAAATAAGTGGATAAAGAAGCACTAAATCCCAACAAGAACTCCTTTTATCTGAAGCTCCGTCATTCAAAGTTTAGAACTTTAACTTAACCCACCACTCAAATCACCAAACTAGCCTTTGGGTCTTGCTATTCTTTTTATAAATGAAAAAAAAAACCCCTAAGAAGAGAAACAGAGAGTAATGGTTAAGAATAGAATAACCCATTATCATACGAATTATAAGATTCTTCATCATTTATACTTAGAATAGAATAACCCATTATCGTACGAATTATAAAATTCTTCATTATTTATACTTCACTCTTTTTCTTTTTCTTTTTCTTGGAACTCTGTGAAATAAAGCGTGTGAAGGCATTTCTTATGGACACCTGTAAATAGAGAAGTAGAGGTTTCTCCTAATAAAAACTATGCATAAGAAAAAGACATAGCAGCGATGGAAGATTACTCATGTTGGGGAAGACCTAGTTGTACTTTTTAGCTTCTGTAGCAGACCCACCCAGAAATTGAATTTTCAAAATCTCCCAAAACATACAAACAATCAAATAATGTCAAGAACATCATTTTGGAAAATCCTAATTCTCGAAAGACGAAGTACCTATAGTGTAAAACACTAGAACTCCGTCAAGCACTCCTTTGATAGTCGAGAAGACATAGCACGGTGGTCGGTAAAATGGTGAATGTGTGTCTGATGGAGGAGTCATAGTTGTGTAGCGTTAACATATGTTTTGTTATATAAGGCTATAATAGTCATTTATTATTATTATTGTATATACATTACGTTTCATTACATCTATCTTCTAAATAATATTTCACTATATTCTATGATGAACCCTTCTATTTTCTTAAATAATAAAAATTTAATATTACATCTATTTACATTCTATTTTATTATAAATCATTACGTTACATTCTATTAAAGACTTTACATCCAACCAAACAAGACCTGAGGGCAAATGAAGGGATTCCTCATATTAAACTCATGCCATACAAATCAGGACACAATAAGTTTTGAAGAACTTTAATACTCACATGAAACGTTGTCGCACCACTAAAAACTTACGCTGATATTTTGTCATCTTGTTTGCCGAGATTCTAAGAACTCCACAGATGCTCCATTTCCATACTATCAATATGATCTGGCTCATAACCAACAAGCATGGAAAGTGAAAGAAAAGTAAATGGGGATTTCTTTAGCCTCGTTGTTCCTGTGAAAAGCATCAGATAAGGACTGATAAGAGTTGGTGTACTAATTTTTTTGGCTATGTACTTTTGGAGTAACGTGTCTACCGTAACTGTCACTGTTATAACATCCGTTAGTAGATAGTTTCCTAAAATGCTGGAGTTTTAATGCTTTTCATGTGCAAAAGAGAATTGATTCAGTCTATTTAGCTAGTTAGGTGGCAAATTAAGCTCGTCACAACTTTTTAGAGAGAAGTGACAAGTTGACAGATGCATTATTAATACACTGTTGATTGTCCAAATATTTGATTCAACTGTTTAAATTACAAGCTGATTCTAAAAGTTAAAAGGAAATTAGGCTTATTCCTCAATCCGTAGCCAAATTCTACGTTGGTTCAAATTTTTTCTCATAGTGAAGGATGACATTAAAATGCTGAGACTTATCAGTACTCGAATACAAAATTCATTAAACCATCGACTATGGTGAGGTTTTGAATTTGTTCAGTTACATAGAGTTTCTAAGAAAGATAATGCAAATCATATCCTAGAATCCAAGGCGACGACAGTACTAATATTCATAGGATCCATGTATTTGGTAGAGGCAGAGAACATTTGTTGAACGATCAATCTGTTGGCCTTCTCAGATGGATGGAATGCATCCCAAAATACATATAGGTTTCTATTTGAACACAAGTTGGATGCCGTTGTGCATAGTCCCAGACCATTATACGGTCCCTGTCCACAACATGCAGTTTTCGATATGGTAAATCCTGCAGACATTAACAACATCCCCTCCATCAAAATCCACTAGAAACTAACTTTTATTCAAAGTTTGTTCTTTGAGAATAAGACTCCAATTACTATTACTGCCATACCATATGCTTTAGGATTGGTAATGAGATCCATGTTCATTTGCCTTGTGTTTGCAGCTATGAATACATCTTTGCCAAATTTTCTGTTCAGTCCTTTAAGCATATCGACAAGTTGTGGGTTATACAAGGATGCAGCCCTCTGAAGTTCTGCGGAGCATCCACCATTTGTGCTCCGCATAGCTATTTCTGCTGGAGCACAACCCATCGGTCCTGTACCTGTAACTAGAATCCTCCGACCTCCAAGTTTGTATAGACTCTGAAACATTAGCGGGGTAATCAGAAGAAACTGTGGACATAGTTTTGTAGTTATAATTGCAGCCACATAGATGTGTAGGAATTTGTTTCTGAGGAGTTACCAGTAATATTTTCCTGTACTCGGAAATCAGATACTTGACATAATCTGGTAAAGCAAACTGCTGAGACCTTGCTGAATAGGGTATTAAATAGTAATTGTTCACAAAATCATTTCCTCCAACAGTGACGTGGACAAATGCTCCATGAACAAGTTGCTTAGTCCGCCGAGCTCCAATTAGTGCGCGAACTCGTCGCTGGTATTCTTCAAAGTACTGCAGTTGCCTATACACTCTGATTATGTTTAGCTGCAAGTACCACGTGAGGTAAAGTAAAATTAAACTAACATGGAAGAACAGAATGTGACAAATTAAGAAACGTTAAAAATTGCGATGGACCCACAAATTGAATTCCAGTATCATTGAGGATGCCAATTCCAGCTGAAGCGAAGTTGGCACCGTTTAGCAACGCCCGTCCTCTCAGTTGAGGATTCAGGTATGGCAGCACAGGTCCAGAACCGATTTTCTCATCTGGAAAATGCATGAAATTGAAAATATGGCTTAGCCATGCAAGTCTGACTAACACCATGATCATGGAAAACAGATGCTCATTGTTTGGTTCAATAAGATGAAACTTAACTGATGAGGTCTGGGATGTTAAGGCCGTTGGAGAAACGGCCTGTGGGACGATGAGTTGGATAGTCTATTCCATATGGAGGAGAGTCTGCACGAGCGGTTGTTGCAAGGTAGTTGTTGTTGCCACTATCAACTAGTGAATCTCCAAACACGAAAAATGCTCGAGCTTCAGCATGCAGTGCAACATCTTCCATTGCCATTAGAAGGCCGAGAATAACACAAGAAATGGCTGAAAAGGCCATGCTCTATGTTCTAACGGATGGACAAGACACTTTTCTCACTGGAGAAGAACATCAGATGTCGATGATTTATATAGATTCTGGCTTCTACGTACATTTTATTCAACGGAAAGCAAAGTTAAGAATGGTAGGTACACGAGTTAAATTAGTCCATTTCATAAGTTGCTGATTGGTTTTTGTTAATGATTTAATCATCGTAATCAAAGAACTAAATAAAGTTGCCAAACAAACCAGATAAAAGATTGTTTCTGGTAAAATAGAGTTGAACCAGGCATTGAACCATTAAGAAAAAAAAATCAAAGCAATAATTGAACAACCTACCCATTAGTTTATCTTTTTTTAGGATGTTCAACTTTCACACTGTTTCAGAGATGGAAAGCAATTATGACCCATCTTCAACTTGTGCTTCCCAGAAAAAGCTATTCTTTATGGTTGGCAAGTTAAGTAGTCACATGTAACCTATGCTGATTCACCGTCACTGAGATTCAACTCTCCCTTTTTCATTCTCCTTCACAGTTGGAAAATGTAATGAAACTTCTGTTGTTTCAGTACATTGTTCTCTCTTCATTCTTCCTCTGATTTTTTTTGAAAGGTCAATCCAGGGACCACATTGCATTATTCCTTTTCTATCGTGGCCAATTGAGTTTTGAATGTGATCAATTAAACATCAATCAGATATTGTTGCATGCCAGCCAGTTATGGATGTCAGCATCAGTTCCCTAACGTAGTACTAAGGAACGATAGTAAAAAGGACTAGGAAATTCCTCTGAGGTCTTCCTCCATGGCTTGTGAGCCGATGGTTGCTTTAGTGAATCTGATCTGTGTGCAAGAAGGTAATTTGGCCTCAAAATATCACAAATAACAATAAAAACTTCCGACAAGTTATTGTGGGTATAGTCCCATTTTAGATATGTTGGTTATATCTGTTTCATTTAATTTGTGTTCTAAAAGTGTTACCGTCTTTACGGAACAAAAAGAAGGAAGATTGGATAGATTTGAGTCAAAAATTGATAAGTTGAAGCTGTTTCTGGAGGACACGCCGGTGTCTGGGTCGCACATGCTCATGGAAGATATGATCGTATAAACTTTTGTAACCATGTATAAGTTGAATGGCGATGGCTGGAGGATAGATACGCTGTGTGAAGTCAGTAACAGAGAACAAAACCTTGTCCGCTGACCGTGAAAGTCATTGGGGCCATATATCAGAGAAACATTGACTTGTAAAACTTAAGAAAAGGACATACCGTCTGGGTGATTGTGTTCGGTTCAAAAAGTTTATTCTTTTTAAATTAAAAGTTTGGTTAAGAGGTAAAAGTTGAAAGAAGAGTTTTAGAGTACAAATAACATTATGCCATGTAAATTTTATTGGAGTCTGATTTCTATGATTAGTTGGAGTAGTAATGGTGTATACCTAGGCATACATTAATTGCTACTTAATCTTAAAAGTTAGAAAGATAGATTAGCTGTCGTTGTTCTTGAGTGAGATATATAGTTCATTTGATTTGGTGAATTTCATGTCCGTTTGTCTTGAAATTTTTACCTCTATAATAGAAGATTTTTTTTTTATGTTAAATCCTTATCAATTGGAATCTAGCACAAATAATTAGGAATGTTGCAAAAAAAATTTTATACCCGAAACTAAGTGCATATTGACTACCTAGTTTTAAACGTTTATGTTTGTAGTATTTAGCAAGCTATATGTTAATATTTTAAAATTATTCATTTTTAATATTAAATTGATGAAATCACTAATTATGTTTTCATTTCATCAATTAAATATTACATTAATGATATGACATACTTTTTTATTTCTATTATTTATATGATATGTACACTGATGCTAATCATAATTTTATATTAGTCTCAGTAAATCTTAATTTACTCCCAAACCTTGTGTGTTAACGAAATTATTACTTGTTTTAATTTTAATTAACCTTAGCTAACCTTCTGTTCCATTCAGATAGGGCTAAAGACCTTTTAGCCTCTCTTAAGTTGTTAGCTGCATCTCTCATTCCACTAAAAAAAAGCTCTACGTTACTGTTTATTAATTGCTTTCCCCAGAAAGAAAACTCTTTGATCTCCAACCTCTCAATAAGAATATCATAATCATCTCTTTAAGATCTAACTGTAACATAAAAGTAAGATTCATATGTGAAGCAATCTTTTACCCATTGAGAACAGGCTGCTTGAATTGGATCCCTTTTGGAGGGCAAATACCTTCTAGTACCTTTTTAGCAAACGCTTAGCCTTTGAATTGCAATCTTTCTTTGTTCGTTGGAGTTTAAGAACAAGTAAGCGAGAATGATGAGGAATCACAAAGAGAATCCTTTATATATTCTAATAGACAAAGATATCATTTATAGTTTTATAAATGTTATCTTAGGCAAAAGGGTGATTATAAATGCATAAATGTTAAATGGTTTAAAGAAGTAGTGGGAGGAGGATCTCAAATACCTTTTATGCACTTATGTAAAAACTTTGAGTGGCTATTACTAGGAATTAAAGTTACTAGTGATGTCTTACTATTACTATTATAAGATTGCAATATGGTTAATTCTAGGGGTCTAATGAATTTCTATATTAGAGGAAGTCTCATATAATTTTTAACTAGAATGGATAGAAGTGCTTTTGAAAGGAGGTCTTATTAATCAATTTAAGGTTAAGAGCGCCAAGAAGTTTGAGAAGTTATTAGCCAAATTGAAAACCAACAATAAACTAAGCATGTTTCAATTGCAAGATTCCCAGCCACGAGCTATAAGAATTATCTATTGGAGGGATATATCGGAAAACTTATTGGCTGAGTTTAGCTCAATATTTACTAAATCCACTAACTTTCCCTCGTATAAAAGTCAAGGCCATAGGATTTTGGTGAAAGAAGGAGAAAAAGGTGTAAACATATGACCATATCGATATAGTGTGTTATAAGAAAATAAAAATTAAAGAATTAGTGCAAGAGTTGATGTACAGTCCAAGACTCACAGACGGGTTCACAAATAAATAAAACATATTGAAGGCCCAACGCACAGATCATTCGCAACAAAAAATCTCTGCGGCAACAAACGTTTTCTGACTTGTACATTCTCACGACATCCTTGCCTCTCTTTCTTTCTTTTGTCAGTAATTTGTTAGACAATTGGTATATTCCTTTGTAAATCTTGTATAAAAACCCCACAGCACAGATGAATAAAACACGAGAGTTTTCTATCAAAATTCTCTGTCTTTGTCTTTTACATGGTATCAGAGCATCAGACTCTTGATATACAATGACCGACGAACGAAAGGGAAACTTAAGCACCACCCAAACACCAACCGAAATAAACAAAGATGAGAGTGATTAGTATGAGATCTCTGCCTCAGAGAACCCAGGCGCTATCCTAGTGACAACACTGCTGGACGAGACAAACTATCTCTCGTGGGGCAGGGCGATGATTATTGCCCTAAAAGCAAAAGACAAGATTGGCTTCGTAAATGGCTGCTGCAAGGAGCCAGAGAACAACCCAAGCTTATTGAAGAAGTGGAGAACAGTTGATAACACGGTAATATCATGGCTTTTAAACTCTATGGTTAAGGATCTAGCGAAATCTTTTCTTGTGGTCACCACTGTCAGGGATTTATGGGAAGAGTTGAGGTCTAGGTATGGTGAAAGCAACGAACCTCAAATCTACCAATTAATGCAAGAAATCAATAGCCTAAGACAGGGGGATGAATCTGTGACAAGCTATTTCACAAAGTTAAATAGACTTTGGGATGATTTAAAGTGTGTTGTGCCTCTTAGGAGTTGTCCATGTAAAGCCGGTAAACTCAACAGTGCTATGAAAGACAACACTAAGCTAGTTCAAATTTTGATGGGGCTCAGAGAGGAATATGGAAGTTTAGTGAGTCAAATAATGTTGAATGATCCTTTACCACTTGTAAACAAAGCATACTCTAAGATTCTCACTGTTGAGAAACAAAGAAATGTCGTTGGGATATCTTCAATGAAATAGGGCAGATGAGTATAGCTCTTATCGTAAAACCTATTGCAAGTAGAAAGACAGAGATCAGAGAAGGTTTTTTAATGAATAGAAAGAGGAGTTATGTAAGGAAAGAAGACAAATATTATACCCACTGCCATGAGAAGGGACACACGGCAGACACATGCTTCAAAATCCATGGAGAACTCGAATGGTTCAAGGAATTAAGGCAGAAACACACAATAAAAAAAATGGTTACGCTGGAGCAGTAGTTGAGAGCCCAGTTGAAACTGGTCAGGGGAGCTAAAATGGTAAGAGTGTCGAACAGGAGATGGAATTCAGTGTGTTGAGCAGACAGGTTCAAGAGTTGATACGACTAGTCAAGGGAAAAGGTATTAACGAAGTCAATCACGTAGCTTTTAACAACTACGTAGGTATGCATTTTCACCATAATGATAATGTTAGCTCCAATTATGAATATGTTTTATGGATAGTGGATTCAGGTGCATCAACCCACATGACCCACAACCAAAACTTACTCAAAAACATTGACCCTACAACTGATATTTGCCCTGTGATGTTACCCGACGACTTTTTTAAACATGTTACCCGAAAAGGCAACGTAGCATTAACTGATACAATTCAACTAGAAGATGTTCTACACATACCTACTTTCCACCACAACCTCCTATCAGTCTGTAAACTTGCCAAAAGAAATAACTTAGCTGTTATATTCATATCAAATAAGGTTGTGTTGCAGGACTCGTAGACTAATTCCATTGTGGCAAGTTGTGAGGTTGGGGGCATTTACAGACTCGAACCTCATCACTTCCTACCACCAAATTTGAAGAAAGGTCCCTCTTTTCAATTTTATCTCAACGAACATTTTGTTTGTGATGTTATTGATACTTTTAGTTTATGACATTTTCGACTCAGTCACGTATCCACTAAGATTTTAGAACGTTTGAATTTTTGTCACCTTAAGCCATCAAATGATTTTTTTTGTGAAACGTGCCCTTAAACGAAACAAACACGAAAACCATTAGGGAAACATATTATAATAGCAACCAAACCCTTTGAGTGAATTCATATGGACCTTTGGGGCCCATATAGGATAAAAGCCCTTAATGGATCCATATTATTTTTAACCATTGTGGATGAATTCAGTAGAGCTACCTGGACTTTTCTTTTAAGTAGCAAAGCCCAAGTCCATAATACAATCATACTTTTTGTTTCAATGATCGAAACTCAATTTAACCAAAAAATTGCCAAAATACAAACGGACAATGGGACGAAGTTTGTTAATGCTTCCAACCAACAATTATTTAAGTCAAAGGGGGATTATCCACCAAAAAACATGTGTTTATACACCACAACAAAACGATGTTGTAGTACTCAAGCATAAACACCTACTTCAAATAACTCGAGCCCTTATGTTTAAAGACAACTTACCAAAAAAGTTTTAGGGGGATGCCATTTTAACTGCTACTCATATTATCAATCGTCTACCTACAAAAATTTTATCTTAAGAAACACCATATGAAAAACTATATCTTCGACCACCCAATTATGATCATTTTTGGACTTTTGGATGTTTATGTTATGCAACAAACACAAAAACCCACAAAGAAAAATTAGAACCAAGGGCTATGAAGTGTTTATTACTTGGATATGGGACCGATAGAAAGGCTTATAACTATTCGTAATTAATACACGACAAATAATCTTTAGTCAATATGTCATTTTTCATGAACATTTATTCCCCTACAAAAACCTAGAAATACCAATACAAGACATGCCCATCTTCGGAGCCCAAAACCCACTCATCTCTTTCAACTCACAAACGCCACAATGCCCAAATACACTACACTTAGACCTACCCAAATCCACCCTACTAGACCCGATGACAACATCCATAATTTCAAATCAAGAGCCCTCTTCATCTAACCCCATCTCTAGTCTAGATGGCTCTTCACCTTCATTGCCATCACCAACCCATACTCAACTACAACCCCTTCCCACTAGATTCAATACCAGACCAAGAAAAAGACCTTTTTACCTAGAAGATTATGTCACCCACATGTCTAACTCTTCCCTTGCTGTTGAAATAACCCAGTTCAAAGATACGACAACCATACAAATCTCCCACACCCACACATTTTTCTTAGTTAACCTATCCACTGACTATGAACCATTTTCATATGACACCGCTAAACATGACCCATTATGGATTGAGTCGATGCAGGTAGAGATCGAAGCTCTAGAGAATAACGAGACTTGAGTTCCAGCTATTCTACTAGCAGGAAAGAAACCTTTAACCACAAAGTGGGGCTACAAAATGAAGTGTAAACTAGATGGTTCAGTAGATCGACAAAAAGCTTACCTTGTGGTACAAACAAACCATCGGCGTTGATTACTTTGACATACTCTCACTGGTTGGCAAAATTACCACCATTCGGTCCTTACTTGCAGTAGCAGCAGCCAACACATGGCCTGTTCATCATTGCGACATCAACAATGCATACTTACACGGACATATCGACGCAGAAATCTACATTGTTCCATTATAAGGGTACCATAAAACTCAACTGGGAGAGGTTCTCCGATTACAAAAGTCCCTTTATGGCCTTAAACAGGTAGGGCAATAGTGGCACAAGGAAATCACTTGGACTCTAACGAATTACAGTTTCCCTCAGAAAGAATCAGACCACTATCTCTTCACGAAAGGTACCACTGATAACTTTGTGGCTTTGGTTATTTACGTTGATGATGTTTTAATAACAAGTCCTTCTGAAGGATTGATCCGTGATGTTAAACGCTTCCTACATAGCGCATTTACGATTAAGGATATGAGTAATGCCAAATATTTTGTTGACGTAGAAATTACTAGATCACAGAACGAGATGTTATTATCTTAACAGAATTATATACGTGACATTGTAACTGACATAGAATTGACAGAGTTACAACCTACCGATACTCCCATGGTTCAAGGTGTCAAACTTGACATTGATGATAGCCCCTTATTGACTAATCCCGAGAAATATAGATGAGTCGTTGGTCAACTCCTGTATTTGAATTTCACTCGCCCTGATATTGCTTTCGCCACTCAACAGCTTAGTCAATTCACTGCCACACTCCGTGCCTCTCATTGGAAAGCCTTACTGCATGTTTTACGATACTTGTCAGGGACCATACCAAAAGCCTTGGTCTATTCCATCATGGCTACTCCTTCACTACATGCTTTCTCTGATACAGACTGGGCAGGCTGCAAATTCACAAGGAAGTCCCTCACAAGTTTCTACACATTCTTTGGTTCGTCCTTCATCTCGTGGAAGACCAAGAAACAACAAACAATGAACAGATCATCGGCCAAGGCTGGATATAGGAGCATGGACAGTAACTTCTACGAACTCAAATGACTTAGCTTCATGAACGCACTAATCATCTCAACATTGATTAGCATTTAGTTCGCAATGTTGTTTGTGACGATTTCATTCAAATGGCACGCCTATCTTCTAAGTATCAATTGGCAGATACATTCACCAAAGCTCTCCCAAGGCATACATTCTCTGATACTCTTGACAAGTTGGGATTACTTACCTTCCAACTTGAGGAGGGGCTAATGTATAGTCCAAGACTTACAGACGGGTTCACAAATAAATAAAGCGTATTAAAGGCCCAACGCACAGATCATTCGCAAGAAAAAATCTTTAAAGTAACAAACATTTTCTAGCTTGTACATTCTCACGACATCCTTGCCTCTCTTTCTTTTTTTTGTCAGTAGTTTGTTAGACAGTTGGTTATGTATATTCCTTTGTAAATCTCGTATAAAAACCCCACAGCACAGATGAATAAAACACGAGATTTTTCTATTAAAATTCTCTGTATTTGTCTTTTACAAAAGTTATCGAGATAAGGAATAATTCAATATAGTACCAACCATTTATCTTCTCCAGTAATTTTGCTGAAAAATAAAAATAGTTCTTAAAGTGAGGGGGGGGGGGGGGCGGAGGGGAGGAAGCGTTAGGCTTGACTCGGTTTTCTATAAGATCATCAAACAATATGGTACTTAAAAAGTTTATTGATAGGTAATAAGGTGAAAGCAATTCCCAAGCTGTAAAAAGAAAATGCATACCAATTATAAAGTTGTACGCAATAAGTCTTCTTACGACGAAAAACTTCGCTATATTTTTTTATATGTTTTAAACCTTTTCCTAATGTCATAATGAGAGATATCTTTTATTTCATGTAGATTTGGTCTCTCCCAAAATTGAGCAGGGGACGGCCCCCAGCATGGACAGGAAGGGTATTCCCCTAGGGCTCATCTCATAAAGGGCCTAAATGATGACTAAGTCATCATATAAAAATAAAGAGACTTTAAACCTATTCTTAGTGACATAAGGAGAGATCTTTTATTTCATGCAAATTTGGTTTCCTCCAAAATAAAGCAAGGAACACTCGCCCGAGCATGGACAAGAAGGGTATTTGCCTCGGGCTCATCTCACAAAGGGCCCAAATGATGACTAAGTTATCATATAAAAGTAAAGAGATTTTAAAGTCTTTCTTTTTCTTTTTTTATTTACATTAGTTATCTTAGTTTCGTCGGACTAATCCTAAGTCCCTAAAATCTCACCTCAAGAGTTCTAGAGAAGATAAATCTAAAACCCTAAGATTTTTCAGGTTTCTACATAGCCTATACACTTCTACGTACAAAGAGTTGTCACATACTGGTTGGTCAGCTACTGATTGATCACTAGCCCTGCTCAGCATCAGGTTGCTATCAGCCCCAAGTTCCTTAATAGTTCCAACTCCCACACTGTCACTGGAAGCGAGACGTTCACAATTGATCCGACTAAGGAGCATGCCCAGGGGGCTAGAGGATTATTAACAGGAAAAATTTCCCCTCTCTTTCCCTTTGTAGTGACTAGAACTCAAGACCTCCTATAAAAGAAAGCCTTAAATGAGGAATTGAAACCAATCAGGTACTCTTATTTGTCAAAGTCTTTCTTTTTTTTGAATTACAATAGTGTTGCTGTAAAAGAAACTTAACTTTTTAACTTCCAGATTTAACCTTTAACTTTTTTATGTTGATTTATTTATAAATTTTTTTCATAGTCTTGGACATTTAGCTGTAGTTTTAACCCTTTGACTTTTTTATTTTCACGAGCATACGAATATAAGATATTCTAACTTAAGAATTAGTACCAAGTATTAATTTATGTAAAGTTCCTGGTTTTTCTATTTATTTTTCAGTTTACTAAATAGTTGAATATTCAACTATTAATATTAATTTGTATCATCTAACAACATTATGTGGACATGATTATATGTTTTGTTCGTCAAATTGAAATCCACTTGACTTGCTTTTTTCTCTTTATATGTTATTTCAATTTGACGTTAGTCCTTCTCCTCTAACAATGTTACTCCTACTACGTAGGTTTAAGTGGTAGATACACTAATTATTTTTACTTTGTCTTCACGTTTTAATTATTCAATCAACTTTTAATTGTTTCATTATTCTTCAATCGCGATTAAGATAGAAAGATAAATACAAATATTCAATTACATCCGCGCAACCCATGTTTTCTTTTGGTACATAACTATCTTTAAATATCAATTAAACATTAAAAAAAGAAAATGTGGCATTTTGGATAATACAAAAATACAAAAATACTTAATGATTAATACAATATTTATTTAATTATTAATTCTAATAAAATATTATTAATATTATTAATAAAAATGTAAAAATTAAAATAAAATTATTTACTCAATTAATTTTTAAATTTATTTAATATTTAATATATTATATTATCGTTACATCGATAACTTTTATTTTTGTTTAAAAAATCAATTCTCTTTTATTTTTTACAATAGATACATTATAATTCAACTTTATTACTATTAATAATATTTATTTTAAAATATGTATTTATTAAAGATTATTATAACCTCTCAACTTATATCTATTGTCAAAAAGAGATTGATTTCTCATTTTTTGCCATCATCATGATTAGATCAGTTGTAATTCCAATATGTTTTTTGATAAAAAGTCAATCATTGATAATTTTTGATGTTTTAAATTTATTTAAAATATCAAAATTAGATTTTAAATATGATAACTTTTATCATAAAAATTTTTTCTTTATTTTTTTCCTTGTTTCATAAAGTTGCTTTTGTTCTTTTTTTTTTGTCTAATTGTGTTATAAATGGTTTATATAAAATTGCCTAAAAAGCGTTGATTTAGAAGTTAGAAAATGAGGGGGAAAAAAAAGAGAACAAGAAGAAGAATTCATAGAATCCCGAATATTACCAAAGGATTGGATGGAGCAAGTTTTGCATAATTATAAATAATCCAGGATTACATGTATTGGTAGCCCCCGAACCTTCTAATTTTGTTTGAATGCTAATGTGCATAAGGGCTGAGTTTCAATGTCCATAGATGTTGCCTTTGTAAGACCATAAACAAAATTTTAGCATTCTTATCAAATTCCACCAAAACACTTCTTTAGACATAGAACCAAGTATTAAATTCCTTTTTTTTTCTAATTAAGAGGTTAACCAAACCAATATTAATTAAAGTAGGTAAGGAGATAGCTGTGTTGTTCCTCCAAACCGCAAATACACACTAACGACAGCATATAATTCATGATTATTATTTCAGAAACAAAATAATATCGGTAGATAGTAATTAAACCATGGAATCCAAGGCCATGATAGTGCTAAGATTCATGGGGTTCATGTACTCGATGGAGCCACTAACGATCCTGTCGACGATGAGCCCATTTGCCCTCTCCGACGGGTGGAATGGATCCCAGAAGGCATAGACGTCTCTGTTGGGGCACAAGTTTGACGCCACTGTGCATAGTCCAATACCATTGTACGGTCCTTGTCCACAACACGCGACCTTTGATGTTATAAACCCTGCAACAGTTTTTAGTTACACCAACCCATTTATTGATCCAATATTTTACTTCTAGGTACTTAAGTATTTGATTTTTGAAACCACAATTCTTTTATTTTATATAGAAAAGGACGTTGGATTTTTAATTGCTTGCCATTGGAACTAGGTACATAAATACTTGAAGAATTTCTATTGAAAAATATTCAAGTATCCAATTAATTATTGGCGAGCATATAGAGCCACACAATAATAACTCGATTTCGAATCTATAGTATACAACTGACGTGACATACATCTGCGAGGTCGTTTAGTACTTCAGACAGATAATAGCCTTGCTATGATACTAATAAGGTCGCAATAAAGATTTGAGAGTCAAACCCTAGTCTCAGCCTGAAGATATCTATGCATTAATTATGCACATGATTAAATTGAAAAAGGAACAGAAAACTTCTTGGTAGAATATGCACAGCTTGTCCAGAAGATCAAATGAAAAGAGATATTTGATGGGAAGTAGGTAATACTAGTTAATGGGATCTTTAAATGCGAATTAACCCATGCATGAGTCGATCCAGCACATAGATACAACCGTGATAAAATTGACTGATAACGACAAATGGGTGCCATAATAAACTCAAACTTTTTCATACGTAAAATTGGTTTCACTTAACAAAACTACAGCACATTATTAAATTGTCACCTTTCATGCCTAAGGACACCACTTTGCCACGTAAAATGTCTCCTATAGTTAAACACTAATATTCTCTTGCAAAATGCTGTACGTTCATGCGACCTACCTCAGATGCTCGTTCAGCTCAAGAAACACCACATAAGAATTAAATAAAGACTCGAAGCTGTTAATGCTAATAAGCTACATGCTTATATCTATCTATCTTTCTTTATAAATTTTCGCTTACCATAAGCTTGAGGATTACTAATAAAATCGGTGGCCATTTGTTCTGTATTAACGCCAATGAAGATATCTGCACCATATTCACTGTTGAGCTCATTGAGGATTTGAACAAGCTGAGGATTGAACAAGGCAGCAGCCCTTTGCAGCTCAGCAGAACACTGCCCGTCGACGCTCCTGGTAGCCAGTTCTGCTGGTACACAACCCAATGGACCAGTCCCAGTCACTAGTACTCTTCTTGCTCCAAGATCGTAGAGCCTCTGAACAACAATTCATAATCAGACCCCATTAATTATTATTCTTGGTCTCTTCAAAAACACAAATGAAACCCAATGTTAAATATACCATGAGAAGTTTCTTGTATTCGGAGATGAGAAAAACTACGTAGTCAGGAAGTGCATATTGGCGAGACCTCAATGAGCCAGGGATCAAGTAGTAGTTGTTAACGAAGTCGTTACCGCCTACTGTAATTAGGACAAGTGCACCGTTAACAAGTTCCTGAGCTTGCTCAGGTCCCATAAGAGCAGCTAAGCGCGTCTGGTACTGCTCGAAGTACAAGAATTGTTGAAACATTCTGATGATGTTTACCTGAAAATTTTGTACATGCCCCTTAAATTTCCTCAAATAGGAATTTTATTTCCATTTATTTTCACTGCTGCCAAAGATTTCCTCTAATAAAAGCTGCTAAGTTAGGATAAAAGTAAAGATGGAGAGGAAGGACGGAATTACCAAAGAAGCAACTAAAAGGCAAAACATTCTGATGAAAGATACACTTGGAAATAAAGCTTCAGCATGCAATGCTAAATTTATCTAGGAAACGAAAGTAGCTACACTTACGAATTGGACTCCAGTGTCATTAAGAATTCCTATTCCAGCAGAAGCAAAATTGGCACCAATAAGTAGCCTCTGTCCTGTCAGCTCAGGGCTGAGGTATGGCAATGGAGATTCTGATAAACCAAGCTGTTGACCTATTGATATAGATAGATACATCATACATAATGCGTTAGTGCATCCCTATTGAAATATAAACTACAACTATAATGTACATAAGATTATAAAGCTGAATATCACGGACCGATGAAGTCAGGAATGTTATAGCCATTTGAAAACCGTCCAGTTGGTCGATGAGTTGGGTAATCAATGCCGTAAGGCGGGCTGTCGGCTCGGGCAGTCGTGGCTAGGTAATTGTTGTTGCCATTGTCAACTAATGAATCTCCAAAAACAAAGAAAGCCCTGGCCTCTATCTGGGGCATAATAGTTGCCATCATCATGATAAAAGCCAAGACCACAAAAGTTTTTGAATTAGCCATATTAGAACTGGATTGATCTGTTCAAGAAAATGTTCAAGCACAATGTTTGGTCACAGGTTTACGATTGCTAAAGGACTTTATATAGGTAGTTGTTCTTGTCAATGTAGGAAGAACGTGAGGTCCACCAAAACAAAAGCATTGCAGTACGGTTGGTTGTGTATGGAATCTTATAATGTCTCCACTTTACATCCATTCATTTAGAAACCTGTTTTTATTTCGGATAGAAGTTTTGCATATTCAGGATTGTAATACAAAATGTAGTTTGTTCAGTTCTCAAGAAAATTACTTGTCTGCTAATACTTGTGGTGTCATGAATTTAAGGTTTCTAACCAATTTGAACTCATATCTTTCCTGGAAAATGTAAATGATCAGACGTATTTAGCCAAGAAAAAAATTGTACCACTAGACAGGATTTTGCTAAAAATCTATTTGAGTGTTGAACATGTAAGACATTTTTACCCCTAAGGGCAATTTTGT
Organism: Erythroxylum echinodendron; assembly: GCA_027575705.1. Classification (NCBI taxonomy): domain Eukaryota; kingdom Viridiplantae; phylum Streptophyta; class Magnoliopsida; order Malpighiales; family Erythroxylaceae; genus Erythroxylum; species Erythroxylum echinodendron. The sequence goes on from JANZXR010000003.1 coordinate 23,532,180, forward strand.
CAATTTCCCATACAATGAACAGTTAATAACTGTAATTTGATTTTTAAATAAATTATCGATTAAGTTACGTAATTTAGTTTAGATAAAAATAATAATGTGACCCAATAAATGATCTAAAGATGCATCACACGCGATCGACGGTGAACAGTTACTGCGAGGCGCCTTCATCACACGCACCGACACGTGGCGCAACAGACCTTGGACATGTGTCTGGCGCGTGTGATGCACGCGCTAGCGTCAATGGGAGCGTATACGTGTGATGCATGCACTAGACACATCACCTGCACGTTTGCGTAGGCACGTGTTCGACACGAGCCATCCGCGCAGACAGGTGGTTGACGCCGATGTCAGTCGTACAGATAGGTCTTAAAAAAACCACAAAATTTTAAATTTCCTGTAAGGGTGCCCAAAAGTGTTTTGGGTCCGGGAAATTTATAAAGTGAGTTTTTCCATTTTCTAGATTTATTACATTAGTAATAAAATAAAGTTTAACTCCAGGAAAAAGAATTAAGATATTCCGAATATGATTTTGAGTGAATTTTCATGCTTTGGACATCATATGATGGAGATATTTCAAATTTTTGTGTCTCGGGTCTCATATTCAGGATTCTGAATTGCATGATGGTTAATCGGAAAAGGAATTGAGACATTCTGAGGTCATTTTTGAGTAAATTTTCATGCTACGAACTTGCCATAAGGGAGATACATGAGATTTCCGTGTCTCGAGCGGTCGGTTTGGTATCAAGCAATACGCGACAGTCACTTTACTGAAAATTTTCTTTTACAAAAGTCTCAAATGAAGTTTTTAGAGAATGTCTTCAGCACGGGTGTGTGACAATGAGACTGTGCATTTGGGTTTTGCATTTATTGAAGTTCCATTGTCACCTATCATATGCCCATAAAGAATGTGAGGATAACAAAAAGTTTTATCCCTTGTGTTAGTGGACTTTTTGGGATACTGATAAGAATGTGGTCACCAAAGTGACCTTTCAAGTCAGTATTTTGGATTGTTCTATTTACATGTTAGGGGATATCTCTAGCTTTATGTTTGGTTATTCTGTCCAAACGTATTGATCTTACATAACATTTTGAGATGATCATAAAGGCATTAGATGGAGGAAAGACGTTGTTTAAATGATCTATTCACCCAAAGGTAGTAATGTTGTGAGAGTTGATGGTTTGTACTCTAATTACTTTTTATGTGGAAGTCTAATTGCATATTATGTATTCAGCCCAAAGGTATTCCATAATATGTGTGATCAGATTTTCAGGAAAGACATTGTTTAATGGCTTTTAGTATTGCTGTTATCTTACATTTGTGCTGATCTAATTAAAGTTACTATAGAGTCACCTTTTCGGTCAATGAAGTCAGTGTCACTATTGAAACGCTGGTTGGTTTCAATACAAGAAGTGGACAGAGAACGTATTGAATGCTATGGAAATAGCTGAGGTTAATATGGCCATATAGATACATAGACCATCTCTGTCTACATCCCTGAGCTCGAAAGCTCATAAAGCATCCCATTAAGCCCAGGATTGGTCTCACAGTTTATGTCTTATGACCATTAAGAGATCCATACCTAATCATTTGCTTAGTGGACTTCCGGACATAGACATAGTACAGTAATTTCTTAGAAATGTCTCTTAAAGGTACACAGTCTCATCTAATATTAAGAAAAATTCCTTGAATAAAGAATTATTCTCCATAAAGTATATGGGAGAAAAGGAGGAGCAGTGGAGTACATATAAAAAATGATCCATCTTCACAATAGATTGAAGATGTTACACATTCCTCTTCCTGATGTCTTCATAATTCGCCAGACTCTGAATGCACTTCCTTTAGAGTTAAGTAATATGGTGATGACATGTTATTTACAGGATGAGGAATGGGACTTCAATGCTTTGATTGCCCATTGCGTTGCTGAGGAGGAAAAACTCAAGTTTGCTACTCCTACAGTCCTCATAGCAACTGAAGGGAAGGCAAAAATGAAGCACACTAAGATCAAAGGTAGAAACACTAAATCTTCTCCACATACTGATACTGGTCAATCTAGTGCTGGTAAAGGTCTTGATGACATAAAGTAACCAACAGTATGAGGCCTAAAAGGAAAGACTGTAACCATCAGATAACTCCTTAGCTTACAATTTATGACTCTGACTTGCGATAGTCACATTAAGTACTTGATGACTATATAATGAAGTATCTGATCAAGGTGCTTCCACGGTGCAAGGGCTCATATCTAAGATAAAGCCAAATAAAAAGGAGGAAGAACTGATGATTGACAGCAATGAAGAACTGAAAGTAATATCTATAGGGGATGTATGTACTGAATCTTGTAGCAAGGTTCATTTAGGTTTTTACACGACACATTTTATATATGATCTTTGGATCAATTTTGGACAAAGAAGGTTGATGTTTTGTATTTGATGCTTCTATTATATAGTTGTGTTTAATGCAAAACATAATGGTACAAGTTTCTTATTATATGGTTTGTAGAGAATATGTCTTACCCTAAATTACATATAAGCTTCTTCATATCTTGCTAAACAAATTATGAAATGAAGGATCTTGATGAATGAAAAAACATACATGGTGTGACATAAAAGTCTAGGCCATATTTTCGAGCTAGGGTTGAGAAATTGATAAAGGAAAGCACTCATAATTCTAAATTATGATGATCTGGAAGCATGTGTTGTCTATTGCAAGGGTAAGTTGACTAATAAGGATATTAAAGTCAACTCATACTTCTGACTTGTTGAGTTTAATACATAAGAATATCAAAAGACCTTATATAGTTGCATTGTGCAATTCAAAAGTATTCAAACATTTGTGATGATTATTCTTATTACAATGATGTGTTCTTACTTAAAAATTGAAGGTTGAGAACCAATGAGAAAATTCATTTAGAATGTCAGATCCGACCATGGAGGAGAATATCATGGCAAACATGGTATTTCAAGACTTGAAAAGGTCTGTTTGCTAGATATATGGAATAGGTTGGGATAGTGACTTGATTCACTATACCAGGTAGTCTTGAGCAAAATGGTGTGTTGCTGAAAAGCATAATCGCACCCTAAAGGACCTAAAGAAATCAATATAGAACAAGACTAATCTACCTGATTATCTAGAAGTGTGAAAACCTAATCTTACACACATTCGTGTATAAGGCTTCCCTACTGAGGTGTTATAATCCTTATAAAGAAAAATTGCATACTCATGATGGTCACTGCATTTAGTAAGATACCCTAACCAATCTAAAGGATATAGATTTTACTGAAGAGAAGGAGGGAATAAAATAGTGGAATCACTAATAGCTAAGTTTTTGGAATACGATATTTGGAATGATGGTGAGCCCCTTAATCCTTAGGATGATAACAGGATGGATACTACAGTTATTATGTATCCGCTACTCATACAGTTAGATCTGGTGAATTTAGGTCTTTGTACCATACTTATACAGCAACAAGAATCCATACCTGTACACACAGAGGTTCCTGGGGATACAAGATTTAATGCAGTTATGAAAAATCTACCAGATTGAGATGGCCTATTATCCCATCTGATTACATAGTTTATTAGGTGAACAGGACTATGATATTAGACATGTTACAAATCCAGTTACTTTTACAGAAGTTGTTTCTATACTCGTAGCAGAATTGTGGTGGGTTGCAATGACTTATGAGATGTAAGTCCTGAAACAAAGTAAGGTTTGAGAGCTAGTTGATTTTGTTGCAGAACTGCAAAACTGTCAGTTGTAAATGAAGTTTTAAGACCTAAAGGATTTCAAGGTAAAGCTTAGCGGTTTATGAACTAGCTTAGTTGCCTGAAGGATCACTCAGGGAGAAATGTTAGCTTTAATATTACTTTTTCTCTCGTATCCTCGAAGGATACATTTTGAGTGACTATGGCAATTGTCGCTTATGATGATATAGAGTTACATCAGATGGTTGTCAAAACCGCTTTACTGAATAAATACCTTTATAAAGCTGTCTATATAGTACGACTTGAAGGGTTTCAGGATCTGGAAGGAACTGACATGTTTTGCACGTTATACAAATCAATGTATGATTTACATCAAACCTCTCGAAAGTGATACCTTATAGTTGATGAGGTTTAACTTCTTTTGGCTTTATGGAAAATAAGGTTAAAAAGATGCTTGTACTATGAGATCAGGGGGAGTAAAATTATCTTCCTATTACTGCATGTGGATGATATATTGCCCACGTCAAATTACTTGACCATGTTATATAAGGTTAAGCAACTTTTGGTCAAGAACTTTGGCATAAAGGACCTTGGCATATCATCTTTTGTCCTAGGGATTCAAATTTACCGATAAATATCTTAACACTCATCATATCTCTCAAAGGGTGCATGCATTAAGTAGATGTTACAAAGTTTTAATACGGTTAACAGAAAACTTTTCGCAACACTTATCTCTCATAGTGAGAGATAATATTTAGCACAATGACCAAAGAATAAAGTAAAGAGAGAAGTTATGAGGAGTGTTCCTTATTCTAGTACGGTTGATAGCCTAATGTATGCTTGGCTATGTACTAGGGTGGACATTGCATTTACTATTTGACTGTTGGTCAGTATCTAGTTAACCCAGATGTTGACCATTGAAATGCAGTCAAGTGAGTGTTAAGATAATTCAAGAGAATCAAGGATTATGTGTTGAACTATAAAAAAGTCAACAGAGTAAACCTCTTAGGGAATTCAAGTTCAAATTAGCTATGTGTCCGGATGATTGAAAGTTCACTTAAGGTTAAAGTTTTTAAGGTTGTAGATGGTATAATGTCGTTGAACAGTGTCAATTAAACACTAGTAATTTTCTCGACCATACATGCAGAGTGCATACTATGGGGCTGCTTCACAGACAGTTTAACTCGAAAATTTGATTTCTGAGTTGTCTGCAGTTGATTCAGTGGCTAAACTCATTCAGTTGTAATGTGATATTCAAGTTTTTGTGTTGTTTAACAACAACATTGAGTATCACATGGTTTTAGCATTTTGAGGTCAAAATTTTGACAATGAAGTAGTTGACACAAAAAGGTGACATTAAGGTTTGGAGCATTTAAAGATTGAGGAACTAAAACTCGATTCTTTAACTCATTTGTGTTTAGAATACAAGTATACAGTATGAGTGTTTTAAAGTCTTTAGACACTGTTAGTTAAAAGATCATTATGTTTGCTCTACATATATTTGTACGTTTTGATGTATTATGGCAATATGATGGTTCATCAGTAAAAGATGATTATAGTTTATCCTTAGCAATAGATGTTGTCATGCATTGTCATAATATGTATAGAAATCTTAAGATTTGTGATGATTTTAAGAATTTTAAAGGTCATTAGGCATTTATAAAGATTGACCTTGAACCTATGTCATTAAATACATATACTTTTATACGGACATATTCTTAATGTTTCATATGACATAGGAGAATATAAGTTTTTAATCTCATAAAGACTCTCTAATGCAGTTTAGCATTCAGTTGGAGAACATAAATGTTTTTTCTAATGTTGTTTAGCATTTGGTGAGAGAAAACAAGTTTTCTCTAATGCTGTTTAGCATTCGGTGAGAGAAAACAGGATTTCTCTGATGCAGTTTAGTAATGCGGTTTAGCATAAAGTTGGAGAAATCGAGACCTACAAACGAAATTGATACGTATTAGATCATAAAGGTATCATCGTAGTTTGCCACTCTATTTTTCCATTCATGTTAGTGAGGTACTAGATATTTGTGATTGTATTGGATCTGTGTCACACATGACACATACATCTTATACTTTTCGGTATCGACAACCTTGCAGGGCAGAATGTTGGACTTTCATTATCTTTGGATCAAATATTTTGTTTTTAAACTTCGTTGACTAATACAACAGTGTAACTTAACCAATTTTTTAAACTGTTTTTTAAAGTTGAGTCAAAACTGCAATTAATAATTGTCCAAGGGGGATTGTAAGACAATTTTGCCCCTACGGGTAATTTTGTCAATTTTCCATACAGTGGATAGTTATTAATTATAATTTGGTTTTTAAATAAATTATAGATTAAGTTACGTAATTTGATCTAGATAAAGATAATAAAGTGACCCAATAAATAATCTAAATCAATGGGTAGAAGTCTTGATAGAAAATAAATCTAAATTAGTGTGAACCTCGTCCATATCGGCCTTGTGATGAGGAAGCCCGATATAAAAGTTATATAAATAGGTTATGATCTTCTGCAGTTGCTCATATCAATCGTAAACATAAGGAATCTCTGACCAGTTAAGAGAGCTTACGTATTGAAAAAACTGTAGAAAGACCTAACTCTCGTCTCGGTGTTGGATTCCCGTGAAGACGGCAGTGGATTCGGGATCGTTTCGGCTTCGAAAAGCTCGATTGAAGTTTCAGAATTGAAAATTAGGTATTTCCGCATTTTTTATATTTTTTATCCTTTTACGTTCGATCCGGGATACGTAACTAAGGTACCGTTATGTATTACAGAACGTGTTTAACGATCCTTTTTCTATCATATAAAGAAGTATTCATGAAGCACATGACGTTGATCATTTCTGCATATAGTCCAGCCAATATCTATGAATCCATTCACTTTAACTCGCTTTTTCTTCCTGCTATATTCGGTAGTGCCTTTAACAGTTTATCGTCACAATCCTTTTCTGTTCGCTATCACCCTCAACAGATTTGTTTGCCAATCCTGCATTATAGACACTTGGTATGAGTCAACATAGCCGAACAGGATTTTAACCAGATCTATGATGTACTAAATTTTGATCTTAAAATCAATTATCCATTTGGAATTTTAAAAAGAGTTATTTGACGCTTCTGCATATTATGATTGACACAGAGTATCAATTATTTGGACTTTTCAAACTATCATCATAACACGAAGAGAACTCAAAAGAGAAGATATTTATTTCTTGAATTCTCATATTCTATGTCAAAATTTCTAAGTTAGGAGAGATTTGTCGACTAGTTTTAATGCCTATTGCGCTGACCCACCCAATCTTCATTGAATTTGCTCGACCGAAGCATTTTCCCGAATGCTTTAATGAATCATTATTGCGCACTAATCCACCTCTTCAAGAATGACTCGTTAATGTCAATAAAATCAATTTGAACATCGCTAGCGTTTTCTAAAGAGGTGCGTAAAATGTAAATTTGATACACTACACTAATTTTGTGGGTCGGCATACTCTATTTGAAAGAGAGGGAAGTTTTAATAAACAACTACACTTTTAGCTCATATCATGCGATATAATTGAATTGCTATGGAAAACACACACACACACTCTTTCAAGGTAATGTAACAATTACAGAAGACATTTTGTGCTCAAAATTGTCAGAAGTCGTTTTTTAAGGACAAATTAATTTGCGCACTAAGGTTTCACATTTTTGTCAAGTTGGCTGCCATAAACGAAACCTTTTTGTCAACTTGGCTGCCATAAACGAAACCTTCTCTTCACTATTTTCCTTCGCTATATCTCCTTTTATTATTTTCTCCTTTAAGCATTACATTTTACAGAAGTCAGTTCAAATCCAGATGAAGACATGGATGAGACCCCGTGAAGATATTTGCTTCCTAAACCTTGTGGGTTACTTTTGGCTCATAAAACAGCTAACTTTTCAAGTTGTCATGTAAGTTAATTAATAACACCCAAAATATATAAGAAGAAAAGAAGATTTAACTTATGGGACCATTATTAAATAAATACGTAACTCTCACCCAAAATTGCATAGACGCGACCATAGAAATAAAACAATAAATAACCAGCTATACGCCAGCTACTGTACTAACAGTAGCGAATACTTCTGTTGCAACCCAATTGATATTGTTGTACAAACATTTCAACAACTTTTACAAGCTGAAGGGTTCGTCAAATTAATTTCAACTACTGTACCTAGACCTGCTTTTGAGGTGCTTTTAAAGAATGACCATTGTCAGAGGACAAGAAAACTTAATGTCCTTACTAAGTGTTGCGCATGACAAAGTGTCGCGGAGTCCAAGCCTCGCAAGTAACAAGGAGCCCATTAAGTTGAAAGTCTCCGAGCATTACCAAAGATTGAGATAAACGTCATAATCTCACAAATTAAAAATATTATAAAAGAAATTATTAGTCTAAAAATTGGGGTCACTTTTCACTTATTTGTTTATCTTATCTCATTGAGTTATTAATTTTTCTCTTTCTGTCTGTCACTAATTTCATCGTCTAACAATAAATGCAGGAAAGAAGAAAAAGAGTCTTACAATAAATTATGGAAAAAGTTTTAACCAGTATTTTGAATTTTGTACCGTACCGGTCGGTACTGGGTGGACAATACCGTACCAGTCAGAAATCGGTACGAAATCCTTAACGTCGGTACCGGCCGTAAATACCGGTCAGTACAACGTTTACTGGTAGGTACCGTCCGGAACCATTAATTCCGGCCGATACCGTAAGTTCCGGAAATTGCAAGGACCAAATTGCAATTTCCGGAAGTTTAACCTAATTTACTACCCCCTCCTTCCCGGCTCTGTCTCTCACATCTCACTCTGCTTCTCTCTCTGTCACTCTCCTCTCTCTCTCTCTCTCGCTCGCTGCCGTCTTCTCACCACCGTCGTCTGCTTCTCGCCACTGCCGTCTGCTCCTCGTCCTCGCCATCGCACCCACACCCGCAGTCTCCTCTCCCGCACCCGCACCCGAACTAGCACCCGCAATCTTCGACTCTCCTCTCCCGTACTCGTCGTCTTCTCACCACCGTCGCCTGCTCCTCGCCACCGCCGTCTGCTCCTCATCCTCGCCATCGCACCCGCACTCGCAGTCTCCTCTCCTCGCCCTCGTCGCCATCACACCTGCACCCGCAGTCTCCTCTCCTCGCCGTCGTCGCCATCGCACCCACAGTCGGCAGTCACCCGACCAGCCACCTCACCATCCCGACAAAGGCCCGATCTTGGGTGTGTGTTAGTGTTTCGAATTTTTTTTCATTTTTCAATGAATTAT
>JANZXR010000003.1:23547596-23558201 GCA_027575705.1 Erythroxylum echinodendron
TGGAAATGAAAATTGTTTATGAATGTTTTGTGATTGTTGGAAATGCGAATTGTTGAGAATTGTTGGAAATGAAAATTATTTATGAATGTTTTGTGAATGTTGGAAATGCGAATTATTGAAAATTGTTGGAAATGAAAATTGTTTATGAATGTTTTGTGATTATTGGAAATGAGAATTGTGTTTTGTGATTATTGGAAATGAGAATTGTTGGAACTAAAAATTGTTTATAAATGTTTTGTGATTATTGAAAATGCGAATTGTTGAGAATTATTAGAATTGGAAATTGTTATATGAATGTTTTGTGATTGTTGGAGAAATTATTGGAAATTGTCAAGAAAGTTATATTATTATCATTATTATTTTCTATATAATTTCTTATAATTTTTTAATAATTATAATTTATTGTTTACTAGGAGCCTTAATATACAAGCAGTTCAAATGATCCAATTTTCATTGATAACATCGATGTTTTGGCGGATTGAGTTTCTGAAGAACCAAATTTAGTAGATGTCAATGACTTGGAATTGGAAGATAATCTCTTAAAAAAAAGAACTAAGCCTAGTCGAATCAAACTGAGCCTGTTGCAAAACAATTGTCTCAAAGAATTTCAAAACATCAAACCAAAAAGTCTTTAAATGACATACTCAAAAAATTTCCTATCATCGTACTTGCAAAATGTCAAATGATACACTTAAAGTGTCTTGAAGTATTAGATTTGGAAAAAAGTCAAATAACAAAATCAAAAGTTTCGAGAAGTTATACATATGACATGCATAAATTATACATATATTTCATTAAGTATTTTTCTTGATTTTAATGATATATTACCTTGTTTTACTTTATTTTTATTATTTTTATATAATTATGCAAATTAAATATTAAGATAATATTATTCAAGAATTAAAGATTGTTCCAGGCAAAGATATAAAGAAATTCACAATTTTTAGGGAAACATGGTCTAACCCATGCCTAATGCCAATTACTGTCCTAGAAGGATTAAATGTAGAAGGTTCCATAATCATGTAAAAGATCATGTGCAAATTATCAAGAAAATAATGTAATCCATGATTGAGAGACACAACCGTGTCATAGGCTGCATATTCATTTAACAAAAATAGTAAGATCGACAATTTAGAGATAAGATTATTCTAAAGGCTATATCTATCACTTAAACAACCCAGTGAATCCTATAATCTAGGCCACAACTGTGGGAATAGATTATGCCTATAGTGGTAGAACAAAATATATAAGGGTGAAAACATTATTTTTTAAGATAGGATGGAGACTTTAGTCATCTTTTGGAGAATCACTTCCAAGAGACATTCTGTTCTCTCCAAAAGCTTAGCTTAGTCATTAAAAGGCTTCTCCACCCTTTAGAAAATCAATTTAAAGTTATTTTAAACTAGATAATCAAGATCTAGTCTTCATCTTAGTGGATTAAGCTATCAACAGATTTAGGTAGTTCATCTATATTAACTTCTATTATTATTTCTCTATTTTTTTATTTAGATTTCATTATTTTGAGCATGCTTAGTGATTAAATACTTTTTCTATGTTTTGATAGGAAATACCCTATTAGCTATTTTTTTATGAATTGATTTAAATTGATTATGAAATGGAATATATTTCAAAGAAATGTCTTTGTTATTTTTTATTGCTGATTTATTTATGATGTCATTTACATCTAATTTTATATGACTTGAGAGAGCCTGATTATGAGTTGCTTAGCTAAAGGGGGTTAAATAGGGTGCTCGAAAGAAACCTACATGATGCTCCTAATAGTAGGGTAACTTTATGATAGTTTATAGTGTCATGCATTTAAAAGGACGGTAGCATAGGAAGAGGTACATATTAACCAATCGAATTTTAAGCGAGTTCTGTTTGAGAGAACATCATTTTAGTATCTAAGAAGTCTTGTCATTTTAGAGAATATATAGTACAGGTAAATTAAATCTTAGAGTAAAATTACCTTTAAAGGAATTATTATTCTAAAAATAGCTATTTGATTGCATTCTTTTTTTATTAATTGTCTTCACATTTATTTCCTAGCTACAAATGATATATTATGTTTAGCTTTATTTATGTTTCCTTATTGTAAAAATTATAAAGACTATCTTTTTTATTTTTTTACCCATAGACTCGTTAATAGTGTTAGAATTTTCCACCCATACCGCTTTCTCATAATATTGATACCCTAATTACCATTTTATTACCTACTAATGAAAGATATTTTTTTTTGAAAAATAAAAAGGAATTATATTAATACTAGCAAAAGCTACAAAACATCATTACAATGAGTCACCTAATCTGCCTAAAAGATCAGAATCCTCTAATAGGTACAAAGATAGAGTACATCAATTAATTATGTCAAATCAACTTGGCTAAGTATCTGTTGTGTGTTATTGACCATAAAAGTTGCACGTATCTACTTTACTATATTGTCTGCTTGATCTACCTTTAACTTCATTAGACTTCAACAAGTCACCTCCATTTGTTTTGAATTATATAAATATATAATCTGACTAATATAATGATATGAATGATTAGTAATTGTCTTCCATTAAACACCGAAAAGGACATTCCATTTTGAATTATTTTTACCTTAAGTAGGCCTACCATAATTGGCTTCCTATCTATTACTAATTCTGTCACCATCTGTCACCATAGACTGTTTGATAGGGTCATTTAACCCACTTGTATTCCATATGAGAATGATCATTTAAGGGGAATATCCTTTTTTTTGTTTTCCTTCGAGCCGTTTTTTTTTGGGGTTAAGGGAACTATCATGAAACCTTTCTACTATCTTAACAACTCTGTCATTCTCTGGTTATATCAGCAACAAATTACTTGTTGGACCATAATCCAGTAAATCAGGTTCATCATTTATCTCTTCCTCCATTGATTGTGAATCTTTTTTAGTAGTTACATCTTTTTAGTTATCATGTTCCTTGACCCGAGAGGTGTGTCCAAATGTTATATTGGGCTTCTCACCTTCAGGATTTGGAGTATCTATTTTTGAGTTACCAAGATTCTCATTAGCATTAACTTGTACATCCAAAGCCTCATCATTATCGACTGGAGAAGATTTAACCCCCAATAACTCATCCTGCCATCCAGTTTGAAAACATTTTCTTGTAGGAACTCATTCCTTGTTTGAGTTTTAAGGCTTCAAGGGATATGTCACCTTAACTTTAGATGACACAATCTCCCTTGTTTCACCTAACTTGAGAATTGGTAAATGATCATCTAGATGTTTAAGTGTCCGTACTAAGGGGCTTACCTGAAGAACTTGCTAAAAAACTTAATTCCTCAATTGTCCAATATTCTAGAGGCAGATTATGAAAATACACCTACATATGAAAAAAAAATTCCACACATCTTTATCAAATATTATCCCAAGTTTTCACTTCTGAATAAACATGGGCTGGCCACTTATATGTAAAGGTCCCATTTCTAGTATTTCATTTAAGTTACTATTAACAGTAAATTTAAACAGAATAGTGCCATCATCTATGAGTAAAATTTTTTCCAAACCTTTTTTACCCCATCTTGCAGTGGTCTAGGCATCAATGACTGGAAATGCTAGTCTCTTGCTGCTGAAAGAGCCAACTAGGGCAATAGACCAAGCCCTCGCTCTGGTTGCAACAATTTGATCGGTGGACTGATGACACCATCCTTCTTGATGTCTGAGTAGTATTTTAGTTGTATCTTAGGCTGCTGCAATTGAATATTCTTTGTCTAAGGGCCATTATTAGGGGAGGATTTATGAGAATCTGAAGCTTTCCGTGAACTTATCCCCTTTTTGGATGTAATTTTCTGACCCACCTCTTGGGTGAGCAAAGGAAAATCTTCCGTAGACAAGGGTGAAGGTACCTCATCCGCTGCTATGGAGCTCGCGTAGGTCAAGGATAATTGGGTCGTAGATAGTTGAATGAAGTTTGCATAGGTCTCATATGAAATTTATCGAAGCTTGCATGGGTCGTACATATTTGGATCTGGGTAGCTGTTACTTTGGTCTCTAGATTTGGCTCGTCGTGTACCTTCACAGACTGCACGCATTGCCACCTATCTACCCCTAACGCCGCTGTTACTGGATTGTCTCGCTATCTCCTTTGAGTCTCCCTCGCTATCGCCTCACTAGCTCGCCCTCTCGCCGCTATCACTGGGTCTTGCCTCTAGGTCATGACTCTGTCGCTCGGTTGCTGAACATAAATGGGTCGCCTCTAGGTCGTGCCACCCTCGCTAGGTCACTGGGATAGATTGGTTATGCCACCTGCGATATCTTGCTTGATTTTCTAGGTCGCACCGCCTCGCTCACCACCTTTAAAATTTAGTGAGTGATAGATTTATAATTGAGAAAATCTTGATGGCATGAATAATATATATCAATTATGCACTTACCAAGTTTTTGACACTATTATTGAGGAGGCAACTAGTTTTAGGGCCTATTGACTATTTTTCTAGTCTTGTGTTGTTAATTTCTTATTTTATTTAGGTTTGACTTTTTATATATTATATTATATTTATTCCAATTTTAGGAGTAATTGTAATGTATATGAAAAGTAATCGACAATTTGCAATTCTTGAAAAAGATCCATAACTTAATTGAACTTTGTGTTGAGATTGAAGAGAGTGGACTAAGTAAGAACTTAAATATACAATATAATTACAACATGAAAGGATGGAAGAATAAAAGAGAACTATGATGGATTATGCTAAATTGTTTCTTATGGAATTACATTCAATCATTCACATAGTTGGAGATAAATACTCATTATTTTGAGATTAAGCTCAATATGATTAAGCTTGTTTAACATAATATACAATTTAATTGGTTACCTAATAAGGATCCTAATAACATCATCAAATTCTTGGGTGATAAAAGATGTCATTAAACCAAGGCTGTTTTTATTCACATTAAGGGATCAAGTAATGCATTCGTTAAAAGTATTATCGAACGGATCAATTAACACTTTAACAATTAATTGTGAAGAAATTCATTGCAAAAATAGTTTTAACCATCTTAAAAACCTATCATAAGGAACAATATTGCTTCTTTTCATCCATTCGATAATTATACATTAAATGAGACATTTGAGAAATACTAGAATCTACTAAGGAAGTGCCCACACCATGGCCTTCCAATATAGATGTAAGTCTATAAATTTTATGATGGTCTAATGGACATTACAAGGTAGATGATAAAAGCTATAATAGGTAGAAAATTAAATAATAAGATTCCACAGGCTACTCTATTGTTGATAAAAAAAGTTGCCTATAAGCAATTACTAGTAGCGATCAAGAAGGGGGAGAACAAATAGATTTATTAGGATCTATATAGATGTCATACCTGTATTAGTAACACAAATAATGGTGATGGAGAGAAAAGTAGATTAATTGAGCTCTCCATTAAGAACAACTCAAGTTATAAGTTGTCAATTGTATAAGCTAGGGCATGAAGGAATAAAGTGCAAAGTTAGGAATCATATAGCGGAATCAGTAGAATAAGTTGATTTTATGGTAAGCTTCTAAAGGAAAAATAACTCATATAGCAAGACTTATAATTTGGGTGGAGAAATCATCTTAATTTCTCTTAGAGAAATCAATAACTCCTAAAATCCCCACCATATATTTAATAACCTTTATAGAAAGAGAAATAGTGAAGTTTTGCAAGATATAATGAGAGACATCATATAAGCAACTACTTCTCGATTATAAAATTATGAAACTTTGATAAGAAATCATAAAGTTCAAATATGTTAATTGACTAAGGTTATTGTAGAGAGATCATAAGGCAGCCTACCTATTGATACCATATCTAACCCTAAGGAGCATGTGAAGGAGGTTTCCTTGATGGATAAGGAGTTAACCAAGAGTAAAGATGAAAAAGAGAGAAAGGTAAGAACATCATTAATAGATTATAAACCGATAATTTGTTACCTTAATAGATTAATTTAGGCAATCAAGAAGGAAGATACTAGTATTATAAAGAGTACAAAAAAGAATCGAAAGAAGAAGATCTAGTAAAGTAGAACCTTGATGAGAAGATTGTAAATTTAAAATCAATTGAAAGCAATCTTGAAGTCCTCCTATAATGAAAGCAATTTCATGCACAATTGGTGGTATTTATATTATTAAGGCATTAGAGAATATATGAGCAAGTATTTATATAATGTCTTATGCGATGTTCAAAAGATTATGATTTGTTCATTCAAAACTTACTAAGAGAGTTTTACGTCTTGTTCATAATTCTATTAAAAATTCTTACAAGTGTTAAAAAGAATGTAATGGTAAGAATTGTTAGATTCCTATTCCCAATAAATAGTAATATTCTAGATATCGATGAAGAAGAAGAAATGTCTCTATTCCTAGGAAGACCCTTCTTACCTACAACATATGCAATAATTTATATTAGAGAAAGTGAATTATCATTAAGGGCTAGAAATGAAGAATTGTTTTCTATAATGATATGGTGGCATTTATACTTATAAGAGATTGGAGACAAGCTAATTGTTTGAATATTGTGTAAGGAATAATCAGGGAAGAAGAAGCTATGATAAGTAATAATAAAGGTTATAGTAAAGAAGAAGGCCCATAAGAGAGATGGTGATTTATTATATATAAATGTTTATAAGGATGAAGAAGGGAGTTACACCTTGTTGTAACAAATTGGTTATACTTATGACTTGTTTTTGTTTCTACTAACTTTTTAGAATAAAACTATTAACATAAATTCACCCCAAAATTTCTACGTGACAAATAGTTTCCGATGGAAAAAAAAGCTCCAATGGAAGGTATTTGATAGAATTCTCCCTACCGAAAAACAAATCAATACACAACAAATTTGCTCATCAAAGTCTAATCTCTGTTTGCCTTTAATGGCCAATCTTCTTCTTTAAGGTTTTTAGTATCATCTGAATTAACTCTCTTTCTTTACTATCTATGTCTCATTTTATGTTAGAAAGCTACTAGATGAATGTATGATTGTATATAGTATATGTTATGTAAAGCTTTATTGAATCTTCAAGAGAATGTAGATGAAAATGGAGGCAGTGGTGATGTCCTGATGGTCCATACAAGATTAGAAAAATTGGTTGTTTTGGAACAATTATTGATTGCAAAACTATGTCTACTTATTGTGACGATGAAGTCATTTAATTAGGTATGCATGTGTTTGAATTTGGGTTCCTTATATCATTTGATTTAACTTTTCAAGTGTTTAGGATTTAATTTTTTAAAGGATTATGAAAAATTAATGTGATTGTTTATTCCTTAGGTGAAACACATGGCAAATGCGATTCTTCTAATTTAATGATCTATACTGTATATGGAAATCATTCACTGTACCTTCTGCTAGTTTAGTTAAAGCCAAGAAGTTGATGGAAGTGGGTGTCAATAAACCAACTCCTAGGGGAAGATCTTTGTCTGTTTCAATTGATGCCTTTGAACGTGTAAGGAGCCTTCTTGAGAATCCAAACATATATAGGAAACTCCTTTATCTTATCTACCGAGTTTCATGTCATTTGGAATTAGAAAATTAATTATTTCTTTTTTTTATGGAATAAGTGTGAAATTTTATTTATTGCTTTATTTGTAAGAATTGTTAAACTTCTAATTAAAGTCTTATATTACGTACCATATAAGATTATATTATATTACTATATATATATATATATTTGTTTTTTATGTATGAATCATTTATCATTATATTACAAAATTCAGGTTAAAACTATTTGAAAATTTTGTGACATTATATAAAGTTGTCAAATCATATAATTTAAAAGAGAAAAATGAAAGCAAAGAGCTAGGTAATATTAATTAATTTTGAGTTTTGAGTTACATAAATTATTGAAAAGATTTGACGTTTTTGTTAGCTAAATTTGTTTTTAAACGTAGAATTATTGTCAATAATATTAAATTTGATTTTTCTCAATATGATGTTTAGTTACAAAATGATTAACTTAAAGTTATTGAATTCATAATTATAAATAAGAAAGTTATTTTGTTATTTAAGTATTTGGTGACGATAGGTCATGCCCTTTGTGACGATTATTAAAATTATCATCAAAGAGTCACTTTTTGGTGACGAAAATTGTAAACCATTGTCAAAGTCTTCAATAAATCATCGCTAAAGGCTTACCATTTGGCGACAATGTTATCGAATTAAAGCCAAAGGCTTGCCATTTAGCGACGATTTCATAAAACGAAACAAAAGGCATGATCTTTGGCTACGATTTTTTAAAACGTCAATAAATGCTAATTTTTATCTATGATTTTGAAATCGTAGCAAAAAGAAAATGTAGCAAAAGGGCTACGTTGATGTAGTGTCCTCTCATTATTTAAGATGTATTACAATGCTCAATATCTCACTAATTTGTAGTGGATCCCTCAAACACACGAGTTTGAGAAGTTGGAGATTTTTTCTCAAGCTTTTCATTCACTAAAGTGTCTTTCACTTATGTTGTATATTAATTTTATGAAACAAATCTCTTCTCCTCTATTTATATAGGGCTTATAAATTCTTTCAAAGGTCTTCATTATATATTCTAGATTTCCAATGTTTGAAAATATTTTCCTATATATAACCAAACATTTTTTATGCATCCCTTTGAATTTACATTGAAGACTTCAATTCCCATGCATGAGCAACATTTAGAATTTTTCAATAAAGGCATTATGAGACAAATAAATATTTGATAACTCATAATTATGGAAGGATCCAACACTCTACTAAAAAACGAGAAAACTTTGAAATCTTTAACAAGAACTTTAGTAACAACTAAAACATGAGAAAGACACTCTTAATAGAAGATAGGGTATTACTTATAGGTAGTACCCAATTCAGTTTATCTTAACTTGTTTTAACAAAAAGGAGGAAGACTCATATTTGTACTACTCAAGAATCCTTCTACACAACTAATATTCACCACTAGTTTTTTTGAAGATATTTCGATCCCCTTTAAATAAGTTTACCACTGATCATAATTTTTCATATTTTACTGGCACCATTACATTTTAGCGAGTTAAAATATCATGGTTTTCATCTATTGACATTTGTGCTTTCAAGGATCTGAAGCAGAAGTTCGATTTAAAGACACATGGAACAAAATGATGGAAAAACAACCCAACTTCTTGTTTGGGGAAGAAGAACTCTGGAAGAGAGAAGCAAATGAACGGACGATCCTTTACTTATATTGATGACTCGACCTGGAAGGGTTTGCTCCGCAGGAGTTGTTACGTGATCAAAAGGCTGATTCTATGCGGTTCATTGTGGGCCAGATAGGGTTCTCTAAGCGTAATAAGATTTGATGGGCTCAATCACTTCGAAAGTGAGCAAGAGGCAAGGAGCCATTTGTGTTGAGCTTTTCTCTATTGTCTTTATATTCATGCCACTTCTTTAAAGTCGATTGCAAGCACCCTAAATCATTATTCCGATCAAACTTCAAGTTTCGAGAAAGATCAACCACATCACATATGACATGTGACAAAATATTAATAAATTAATATAACTTGCATGTACACTACCGCTTAGTGGATTTAGAACAAAATATAGCTTTCATGCCTTGTACACGTAAGACATCCATTTTTTCCCATGAAACTTCCAATTTAATTAAACAATTGAAACGATTTTCTTGCCATTATTAAGCAGAGACTAGCTGATGGTCAACAGCACATCAGCCAACTCATGAAAATATATAATACGACGATGCACAGTCACATTTGTAAAATTTTATGACGAACTTGAACAGAAAAGTCCAAAATTAACTAGCGCTAGAATGCAGTTTTGAAGAACAAAGTTTGTTCATAAACTGGCTACATAGATGGTTCTAAGTCCTCGAGTCCAGCTCCATGATGGTGCTGAGATTCATGGGGTTCATGTACTTGGTATTGCCTGTTACGATATGTTGAACGATGATCCTGTTAGCCCTTTCAGATGGGTGGAATGGATCCCAGAAAGCGTAGATGTCTCTGTTAGGGCAGAGATTGGAGGCTATTGTGCAAAGTCCAATCCCATTATAAGGTCCTTGTCCACAGCACGCGACCTTAGATGTAACAAATCCTGCATTCCGAAAAATGCATACGTATGTTAGAACGAATTCGTGTATTCTATATCTGTCTACTGTATTATACTCTCTTTCTTCGAAACCCTATTACAATAATAAAAATGGTAATACATGCTAGAATAGACTAGACAAGAAATTTAGATGATGATATAGTGCAATATACGAGAAAATTTTGTGCAAATGTAAAGGGAAACTTGACTGCCATAAATATGGACCGCTTCTGATTCTGCATTCATTTAAGAACAAGAGAAAGTGGACCAGCCAGCCTTTAGATTTATGGATAGAAAGGACAGAACCAGTCATACCATGACATTTACGTTAGAGGGTCCCCACAGATGTTTCCTCTATTTAATGTCATTTGCTCTCTTGCCTTCTTTACCTACAGGATAGGTAGTTGCATGCAATCTAATGCGCGTTTCCTGATTAATGTTATGCAGTTATACTTAAAGTATATGCATCCATAGTCATTCAATATGCATGGTCAAAATTTTAGGTTATGCTACGTTAAATAGCTTTACTGATATGAGGTCTTCCTCAGGAT
>JANZXR010000003.1:23597093-23607953 GCA_027575705.1 Erythroxylum echinodendron
AAACAACATTTTCAAAATATAAGGAATAACCAGATTTTATTAAACAAAAAATAGAAATCATGTTCCTTACAACCATTAGGATGTAATATACATCCTCCAAATATAAAATATGATCACTAGGAAAGTCTAAGATAACTAGTCCTAGTGCCTCATCCGAAACATAGGATCCATCTGCTATCTTGACTTGAAATTGGCCTTTAGGTAGTCTTTTCCTTTTCTGGAACCCTTTCATAAAATTGCAAACATGATCAGTGGCTCCTGAATCTAATATCCAAGAATCAGATGAATCTGTCACATATCTAGTTTCTAACAAACTTAGGAATCCTATACCTTGTTTGCTCTTTAGGGTCTTAAGGTAGACCAAGTAGTTCCTTTTCCGGTGGCCCTTCTCACCACAATGGAAACACTTTTCCTTGGTATCCTCTTTGGCTTTCTTTTTTATGGGTTGGGCTTTGATCCCTATTTGGGCCTTCCCTTTCTTTGCACCCTTCTTCTTTTGCTTGCCCTTACCTTTGGGCTTAGAAGAAGAAGCCATATGAGCCTCTGGCCCATTGGCCCTGATATTTAATATCTCCTCCATGTTCTAAAGGCTATTCATCAACGCACTCAAGGTGTAATCCTTAGTGTTGAGCTCATAGTCCAACTTAAACTGATGAAAAGAAGAGTTTAAGCTATTGATAATCATGATTATCTGCATTTCTGCATCCATTTTTGCCCCAAGCAACTCGACCTCAGTAGCCGTAGAGATTACTTTAAGAATGTAATCCCGGACTGGTTCACTAGGCTTTTATCTAAGATTGTGAAAAGTTTGGATAGCTTTTACCCTCACAGACCTAGTCCTCACACCAAACATCTCATGTAAGCGAGAGACCATTGAACTAGCATTTTGCATGCCTGCAAGTGGCTCTGCGACATTGCGCTGACAGAAACCTGAATATAGCACTTTGCAATCTTATCAGCATTATGCCATCCCTCATATTATTGGACTTGCTCAGGAGTTGAATTATCACTCAGAGGTGTAGGTTCATTGTCTATTAATACCCATGAAATTCATTCATATTGGAGAACGATGTTGAGATTACATCTCCATTCACTAAATTACTCTCTATTTTCCAATTTGTTATTAGTCAAAAGCATTGTGAGTGGATTCATATTGTGGCGATTGTATATGAAAATATAAATTATTAAAGAATGAGCATACTGGTCAAAAATATTGGAACTTCGTATAAAATCATAATGCATGTATGCATGATGATAGATTTCACAAAACTTAAAAAAAATCTTTATACGACGGTTATTTTTCTTATCTATAACGGACTAAGTGACAGTGGGTCATCTTATCCATTAAAAGAAAAACTGAGACCCTCCCACTCAAAAAGCTACCAAGCATCTTCATGCCTAACTCATTTGAGAAATGCCATAATTTGGTCCATGCATTTATCAACAGAGCTACTGTGGGCAGATTATTGGTAAACCATGTTGAATGTGTAACCATTTGATTCATCCACTAAAGGTACTTACAAATCATGTCTCAGTGGGAGGTCACATTTGCTACCAATGAGTAAACTTATCCTTTAGGGGACCCAAACCATGCAAGATATAGGATTCATTTCCTCTAGTGGGAGTAACACTTCACCACATACACATGGGCCATTGCATGGAGATCGTGGACTCTCACATAAGCATCCTCTCCCACTCAATCATTTTCGATCTTTAAGTTTTAATTAATCTCATCTTGTCTAGATGCAATTTATTAACCATCCTATATTGTTTCATTATATATCTCATACATAATGAATGCATGGCAAAACCTAGGGTTGGCAATTTTTCTAAATGCCATTCATTCAGATAATATCGCATATTATTAGCATCCATTCATCCATTAATCTCGTGAATTAAATAGCTACTTTTGGTTGTCCATCCTAGAAAAATAAAAGAAAATTACAAGGCCTTTAGGCCTAAAAATTCTTCTTGGACTTGGATCTTTCGCTTCGAACTCTTCGCTCGCCTGACCCCGCCCATTCGGTAAAAGCAAGTTAATGACATTTTAAAAAAAAATCTGATTTGTAAATTGTAAAACAAAAATTCCATCACTTGAAAAAAACAAGAGTTAACATAATTTAATCAAAATAAAAATTCCATTAACATAAAATAAAAATCGAAAACATTTACCTTCTTTTCTTCGATCCATGGCTGCTCCGGCTTCAAAATTACAGAATTTTTACAGTACAAAAAAGAAAATTGAAAAATTAAGACAAGGAGGAAATATGGCGATTATAGGCCATCCTCCTTGTTACATACCAAATGAAGAAAACTTACAAGGTAAATCAATTTTCTATGGACAACCAAAAGAGCAAACCAAAACATACACATCATATATTTTTATCACATAAAAAAATTGTAGTATACATAATTTAATTTAAATGCCAACCCATGCCACATATAGGAACTTAATCATGCATTATAAAACCTATCTCTGATACCAATTGTGGGATCGAAAACAAAAACATGTTTGGTTTGGCTAAATGGTAGATTTTGAAAACTTTTTCTGAAGTCACAATATAGCAGAAGCATAAACACCAAATCAAAATGCTTTTAATCCATACATGATACGGTATAAGAAAAATAAATAAAATAAGAACAAGACTAGAATATTACCAACTCCTCGCTACAGCTTCAACTCCTCGCTGCTGTGTCCTCAACCAATCCGATCTACCACTTGTTCTCCTTCGACAACTTGATTATCAAAATCCTTTTGTGGAAAAAGAGAAGAAAAATAATGGAGATTATCTTTTCTTTACTCGGCTAGTTCCGAAAACAAATATGAGACCTTCTCATTTTCGATGACCGATTAGTATAGAGAACAAAACAAAGAGACCTTCTCTTTTGCTATGTTCAGCTAGTTAGGAGAGAATGAAGAGAGACAATCACACAACATTCATTTTTTCATGAAAGATAAATGAAATAAATGTCCTTACAAGTCCAAAAACTTGGACGTTTGGGAGAGAGTGAAGCTAGATAGCAAAAAACCGCAGCATTCCATTCTTTAATCAAAGAATACAAAGAGGGTTGCATGTTTTCTCTACTACCACACTTCATTCTTTAATCAACCATGTAAATCATTTAATGAAGAGCATTACCGAATCCTACATTTTGTGGAATTCAGTTTTGCTACTTTTTTTAATTTTAATTTTAATTCAATTAATCTAATTAATTAAATCAAAATCCAACCCAATATTATTTCCTTTGGGCTTATAATTAATAATTAATTAGTGTAATAGACTGAAGACCCAATTTAATTAACTCTTAATGAAATAGTTCTGGTCTTGTTGGCCTGAATCCAATTCGTCCAATTCTCTCCAAACTGACTCATTTTCTTTCCGATAACCTCCGTTTATATTTCTTACTTTCCTTGATAACCTTCCCAGAAGTCAAGTGGGGAATCTAATTAGACTTAAATAATTTAAGCTCTAATAAGCCCAGAATTAATTTAATCTCATTAAAATTAATTCCAACTTGTTAACCAAATGTCATTCCACTAAAAAAAATTGGCTAAACTCTTAAATTACTTAAAATTATAAAAAAACATATTTCAATTTATTAATACAATGTCCAATCGCAAACTCTATTATGAACCATATTATAGCCATTCGCACAATAAAGGGTAAAATTACTGTTATGCCATTACGTTAGTATTTCCTTCTAGATCTCCTGTTTTACTCTACATGGTGATTAACACACAAGATTTAATCTTGGTCTTAAGAATTGATGGGTAATAACTAGTCCATCAAACTACTAGCGCCAGTTTAATCACCAATCTCTGTAAAACATCTAGAAGTGATGATATCACTATAAACTCTTTATTTGATTAAATGTTCCCTTATGTATGTTTCAAATTAATAATTTCAATATGCCGACAATAGATTGATATCCTGTAAAAATCCATTCTGATCATATCAAGAATTATAACGAAATACACATGAGTACACCACTCATTAAGATTATGGTTCATAATAAATGAATGCTAAGGTGTATGTTTTAAGATTAAAGTAATGGCCTACTTTATTCCTTAAAAACATATGCGATTTCATATCCATTTAATAGTGCCATTATCGATAGTCAACTACTATCATAATTTGAAGCTGATCATTCCCTTAAAGTAAACTCCTTTACTTACACAGAGGTAAATCACAACACTACAGTCTAAACCATAATCAAGCGACCAACTTGATTATTCGACTGTGAATTAATTAATTTAGATTCTAATAATATACATGTTTTCCATACATCTCCTTGTATATGTATATTACTTACTAAAGAATCTCGGTAACTTATGACTAGTTACATTATGCTCATACTAATAAAACTAAACTCTTTTGTTTTATTAATAACAAATAATTTCATTACAATATTGTAATTGGAAGAAAATTAAGTTATATGTAAATTCACTTGCTTTCTAGAGCACTATATTTGCATAACCCTAACATGTGCGTGGAGAATCGAGCCATTAACAAGACTACTATTGAGTATAAATTTCCTACCATGAGGATAAATGATATGTTAGAGCAATTAAGAAGGGCAGTGATCTTTTCTAAGATTGATCTCAAGAACGGTTACTATCAAATTCGAGTTAGACTTAGGGACTAGTGGAAAACTACATTTAAGATTAGAGATAGGTTCTATGAATGTTTAATTATGCCCCTTAGGTTAACCATGTCTCCTATCACTTTTACGAGATTGATGAATCAAATTCTTAAACCTTTTTTGAGTAAGTTTTTAGTTTTATACTTTGATGATATACTTATCTGTAACAAGTCAAAAGAGGAGCATTTAAATAACTTGTACAGTGTGATTAGTGTCTTGAGGGAAATAAATTATATAATAATTTGACGAAGTGCATTTTTATGTTTAAAAATATATTGTTCTTTAGTTTCGTTGTGGGGAAGAGTTTATTTTATACAATGATGATCAAGCTTTGAAGTATTTGAAAAGCTAAAGGCAATTAAGAACAAAGATGCATACCAGATGGTCAATTTTTGTTGATAAGTTTTGTTATAAATTGATCCATAAAACAAAGAAAAACAATGTAATTGATGATGCATTTAGTGGAAGGTGGCTATAGTGAAGACCTTGAGTATGGAGGTTGAGAGTCTTATGGAGGTTGAGAGTCTTGAGTATTTGAAGGAGTTATATAGGAGTGATGGAGATTTTATGGAGACATAGGATTGTGTTTGGTGAAAAAATCTTATGATGAGTTCTATGTGCATGATGGGTTTTAATGAAAGGAAATCGACTTCAACTTTCAAGAACTTCACTTAGGGATAAGGTGATTAGAGAATTGTATAAGGGAGATTTAGTTAGTCACTTTGGTAAGTGAGAAAGAGATGCCATTGGTCAAAGATGAGGAGAGACATTGTTACTATTATAGAGAGGTGTCAAGTTTGTCAAGCTTATAATAAACATGCTTCAAATGATGTTTTGTACATGCCATTGGCAGTAGACTCACATGCTTGACCTTAATCCCAAACACCAACTTTATCTCCAACTCTTTTTGTGAGCTTAATAACTCAAAACTCGAGCCAAGATTAGATTTGCAGACTTGCTCTTAATCCCAAACGTCAACTTTATCCACGATTCTTAATAGTCCACTATTGGCAAAAGCCAAAGTCCTGAGTCCAGGGGTCTTATTCTGACTGAAACAAGGAGTGGATCTTTACCAATTCAAAAAATATTAAATTTTGGGGAAGCAAAAAGCTCCTAGCGCGAGCCTTATTTAAAAGACTCCTTACCAAACTCTTTTCGGCAATCTTAATGACTCACGACTTGAACCAATATTAGATATACCGGCTTGCTCTTAATCCGAAACACCAACTTAGCTCACACGCATACTAAATAAATGTACAATCTTTTTCATTAGGTGTCAGTAGTCATTCTTTTAATTCAAAAACTATTGGCATATGCCGATAATATTAAACACTACTGATTAAAAGTATTGGTATATGTCAATAATATTAAAGATTAATGCAACTGAGTGTTTGGAAAACTATTAAAGAAAGACTTCGGTAATGCAAGTCCTTTGTCGCTTTTTAATTGTTCATTGTTGATGATATCAATACGGATTAAACAATGAAACAAGGTGGGGTGCTTTCCAAATGTCGGTATCAATGCAGAAGCCTTTATGTTATTCCTTCTATGTTCTGTTTAACTGAAAAAAGTAACAAATTTGAAGTCGCAACAGTTGAATCACAATTTGCTTCAAAAGACATGAAAGTTAATAGCCCCCAGGAGCTCCTCCACTAAAATCTCTTCAGAAATCTGCTTAGTTTACAGGTTTGCCTTGATCATGAAGATTAACCATTTCAGCCATGAGCATGAATTGACTCTTCTTGAGAAAACCGACGAAAAAGTTAAGGAGGTTTCAGAAAAAGTTTCCAAGTTGTATATGGGAAGTGACGCAGAATTTTCATCAGATTCAGAGGCTTATGAGGAGGACGAGAGCACTAAACTTCAGAAATGCAACGGTTGCTATGAAACAATTCAAGGTCCAGCCTATTTTTGTGAGACTTGTGAGGGTTTCTGGCTGCACAAGTCCTGTGCTTCGCTGTCTCGTGAACTATCACACCATCCTAGCCACCCATCCCACACTCTTGCTCTCCTTGCCAATCCACCTAATCCTCATGTATCTAGGCAGTCCAGGTTTCAGAATCCACGTAGCATGTTCTTCATCTGCCATGAATGCAGAGACTTCTGCAGGGGCTTCGGTTATCACTGCAAAAAGTGTAGGATCAATTTAGATGTCAAGTGTGCGCTTTCAGCTAAACCTGGGAATCAAATCCCAGCACAGGATGATAAAAGAGCTGAGATCTCTCATTTCAGCCATACAGATCATCGACTCCTCCTTTTCAAGTTCACAAAGGAATTTAACGATCTGATTGGCTATGGCCAATATTGTCAAAGTGGATGTGGGGCGCCATTCTCATCAGGAGAGGTCTATAGTTGCTTTGATTGTGAATTCTACCTTCACAAAAACTGTGCAGAATTGCCACAGGAATTCCATCATCCCTTCCATCCAGATCCAGAGCACCCACTTTCTCTCGAGTTTGAAGGGTATGGGGAGGATGAGTTTATCTGTGAAGAATGCAGAGACATTTCCGAGGGTTTTAGAGCCAGCTGCAAAGAATGCGACTTCAAGCTCGATTTCAAGTGTGCTCTTCTGCTCACTAACAGTGGTGTGGTTCAAAGTTCGAGAGATAGGAAACACTTGAAAACGCAGATCTACCACCGTTCTCACCGGCATATACTAAGTCTCTACAATTGCAAACCAGTGAAGGGACGGGGACTTCTTACAATCGTCTGCGACATATGTCGATGCCCAATGTCAAATCCAGCCTACTGTTGCCTGGAATGTGAATTCCATGTACATAACTCCTGTGCAGAAATGTCTGAGACAATAAAACATCCCTACCATTCTCATCCACTTTATTCTCAATTTATGAAAGATTCCAAGGGAAAATGTAATGCATGTAGGAGGAAAAACAGTGGACTTGTATATTGGTGTCAGGACTGTGACTTTAGCCTCCATTTTCAATGTGCCAGTAGCTCGTTGAAATTGATATCTCCACTGAGGCATGACTGCCACGAACACGATCTCTATTATTTTGTGGCAGATCATCTAGCTAACGTAAATTTTCAGTGCAAAGTTTGTGGTAAGAAGTGCAGGGGGTCCTTCTATCTGTGTTTGGAGTGCGAATCTTATTTTCATTTGGAGTGCATGCCAATACCTACTTCCGTCAAGCACGATTGCCATATGCATCGTCTTGATTTAAAGGGTCCATTGTTTGATTACAAGGAGTCGACAAAGGATTATTATTGCTTTGCTTGTGAGAAAGAAAGGAGCCCAAATTATCATGCTTATTATTGTCATCGTCAAGAATGTTTTTTCCAAGCTCATGTCGAATGTGTGGCATTCTCCGAGGTTTATAAAGCAAAATCCTTTTTTTCCTTTTTTTTAATAAAAAATTTTGGAATTAATGAACTTTGATCTCGTGTACAGGATGTAGAACTTGATTCTGATAATGACATACAGCGACAGAATGAAAGCCACCAAAAGACTAATACCGAGTACCCAACATTTGCTATCCCTTCACGTCCACAATGCAGGAAGCAGATTGAGGTACTTAACTTTCCTAAACGATTAATGAAAGTTGTTTACTAAAAATTCCAGCAAACTTTACCAACTCTGTTTCTCTGTCCGAGTCCTGTGATTGCAGACTAAAGATTCAAGCAATAACCACCCCATGATCTGTCTCAATACAAAGATGAACGCCTTATGTTATTTGTGCAAATTAATGATAACACAGGTTTCAGGTTACACATGTAACCACTGCAAAGTTTGCTTCCACAAAGAGTGTGCGGAGTTACCCTTTGAAATAAAGCATTCACTTCACAAACCTCACCCTCTCACTCTTGTACCTCCCGTCAATCTTGGGCCTTTTACCTGCGACGGATGCAACTACTTTCGTGACAGAGAGTCTGATGTTAGTTATGAATGCAAGCAGTGTGGGTTCATCATTGATCTGAATTGTGCTTCAGTAGTCGGTAATCAGCATCAAAAACCAAAGCAATCCTCAGTATTACATTTCTGTCACAGGCATAAACTCAAACTTGCCAACTTTCTAGAGAATATGAAGGTTTCCTGCAATAGTTGTTGCTTGAGGATCAAGGACAAAGCTTACTGTTGTGCTGAGTGCAAGGTGTTCCTGCATGAATCCTGCTACAATCGACCACAGAGTGAAGAACATCCATTTCACTCAGAACATCACCTCCAATTTGGTGAGAAGCACTACACCGGCCTATGTTATGTCTGTGAGTCTAAAATCCAGGGTCCCTCTATTTTGTATTTCTGCGATAATTGTGGAGTTTACATTCATGCAAAATGTGCTCAGTACCTAACATCTAGTCTTAAACATAAGTCCCACCAACACAACCTGTTCTACTTTGTGGCTGGAGATTTGAGTAGCGAGCAGAACTTTGAGTGCGAAAAGTGTGGAGAAGATTGCGACCAGTCTTTCTACCGATGCCTGGAGTGCCTAATTAACTTCCATCTAGAATGCCTTCAAATCCCAAAAGAGGTGAAGAGCGAGTGTCATATGCATCCTCTTACTCTTGTGGATTCGATTACTGAAGGTGGCTATAAAGAGTTCTTTTGTGATGATTGCGAGAGTTTAAGGAACCCAAAACATGCAGTTTATTACTGCAAGAGGTGCCCCTACACGGCTCATATTGGATGTGTAATTAACGAGGTAATTAATATATATATTTTCCCATTTCTCGCTACAGTACGAAGCATTATATGCTGAACATCTTTTTTCTAATATTTTTGAAGGGTAATCCAATGGAGATACTGGAAGCGGCTGCCTGTCCCAGGACAAGAAATTCAAATACGAAGCAAGTGAAAGGGAAAGCCAAAAAACAGAAGAAGACAAAGGTTCACGGTCAAAATAACAAGAAAAGCACAGCAAGTAGTTCCAAAGGTAAGACACACCTCAAGCAAACTATCATATGATCTTCGGAACCATGACTAGCATATGTTTAATCAAACATTTACGTAATTGCATTTAACCTTGTTAAAAATTAACTCAGAAAGTAAAATATAATTATCAATTGCGTTTAAGATTAAAAAACATAATTAATAATGATTTTGAGTCCTAAAATTTCCCTTTTTGTGAATGAATTCTTAAAGAGGATTAATAGTAATTGTATTAAAACTATGTAGAAAAAACAATCTTTATTCATAAATTAGTTGTATAAAAAGATCAAGTATTAGTGTTTTTAGTCAGTAATCCTAATATATAAATATATGGTTAAAGGGATAAAATGATAGTTGTATTTAAACTATTTTGTAAAGATTCTATAATTTGTTTATCACAAATTCTGAATTCATAATAAGTTTTTAAAAGATCAGTGGAGCGATTTTTATGATATTCATGTTTCGAGGTCTTCATAGAAGTAGTGTCATTTGATTTGAACGTTTTGAGTTGCAGCTGGCAATCAATCCTTAATGATTAACAAAGGATTCAAAACTAGAAGTTGTTGGTTTCTTTTGGAATGATTCGGTCTTCTCTTGCAGGCACTCATCTCTCAATTAAACGGAATGCCAAATGAAGCATCGTGTCAGTTCCTCCTTGGAACATTACTGCACGCTATGCTTTTTATTGTCAATATCCAAATCTCATTTAAACAAATGGATTTTTCTTATATTTTTTGTTAAACTGTGAAGTTTATATGTGTTGGTGTTATTAACTGGTCTATAACTTGGAAATACGGTTTCTCAATTTTATTGTCCATTAACACCTATAACGTTTAATAGTTATTATGCATATTATATCCTTTAACGTTTTAACATCTCTTTTGCTTTAATATCTATTAATGTCTCATGTCATTGTTTTTGCTATAAAAGCCCCTCACTTCTACTCTTTCACTCACTCTCACGATCACAATTCTGCTCACTTTTCCTAAATAAGGCACGTATCTTCTTCCACTGCAAGAAAAACGTATCTTAACATACAAGTTATATTAGAGAACAACTTCTAAAAAAGGGATATGTCGAAGATTTAGTTAAAATATAAATGTTATAAATTAACAAAAAAATAGAAAATGACCTCTCTATAATTAAAATTATCTAGAAAATGTAAAATCTTTTAAGTATGTTAGTAAACATGTAGTCAATTATGTTTAAATACAGGCATCATTATCATCATCATCATCATCATTCACTTTTTTAGAAAATATTTAACCAATAACTTAATATCTTAAATTACTTTTAAATAAATGTAACATAAATAATTAATTTTATAAGTT
>JANZXR010000003.1:23613167-23639585 GCA_027575705.1 Erythroxylum echinodendron
GATCAAAACCGTAATATATAATTTACAATTAAAGAGAGAAATTGTCAGTTTTTCTGCATAAGTCACAAGAACATAGGGAAAGTATGCCAACTTTATAATAAATAGTAAAAAATAATATTTTAATATTATAAAAAAAATTTTTTAATAAAATTGACTATGAATGGTTATATTTAAGTCCTAATAAATATTATTGGAATAACGACTTTATTGTATTAGAAGTCACAAGGAAACGATAGAGAAAACTACAACTAGGATCAGGTTTGTCCATGTTGGAAAATAATTTTGGCTACCATTACCTTTATAACGCTAGAACAAAATTAAAAATTCTAGTTGATCCTAATTTAAAAAATCGAATTTGCAATGCTTTAGATATATATCGTCTTGTATATATAATAACCATTTAAATTAATAATTTAAAGTCAACTTGACTGAATAGCGATAACTACTAGGTTTAAATTGAATACTTGGTCTGCGGGGGGTTGATCTACTCCTAGAGGGCATAATCCAAAACTTCTTCAATTTGTATATACAGTCAACGTTGGTTTTTCTGCCATTCCCATCTAATTGTGAAGGAAAGTTTTAAAATAAGTGCGTGAGAATGAAATTTATATGCAAGTTGAAGCTAGCAGCCAGCATCATCAATTACAACACTTGGCCTGTAGTTCCCTTCAACGGAAACAATCATGGAGATTCAATATTCCACATAAGACGCTCACCATGAACATGCTCTGGCGTTGTGCGAGGATTGCAAGAAAAAATTTGATGAGTTACTGGGGGAGCTCTATTGGGACTCTCATCCCATATGTGACGAGTGTGAGGAAATGGTCGATGGGCCTGCCTACTTTTGTGAAACTTGCAAACGATATTGGCTCCACAAGTCTTGCGTCTCTATGTTTCCTGCTAAAATTCCACATCCTTTACACCCACATGAGCTGGTTTTTTGCACTACACCTCCTAGTTCTCAAACCTATGCCGTTATGTTATCTTCCTGGGATGGTGAAACAGTTTTCATTTGTGATGGATGCAGACATATTAGTCGTGGATTTGGTTATCATTGCACAGAATGCCGTTTCAAGTTGGATACCAAGTGTGCTCTTTCATCTACTGGCGATTGGGATCAGAATAATATAACAAAAACCATCATTTTCCATTTTAGCCATGAGCATGAGCTCGTCCATTTCTGCCTTAACAAGTCGGAATTTAAATCCAATATTTTTCAACGCCAGAATTGTAAGAGTGGATGCGGAATGCGATTCGACGGTCAGACGTATGGCTGCTTTGCCTGCGGGTTCTACCTCCATAAACGGTGTGCAGAAATAATGCCCGAGGAAATTCACCATCCATACCATCCTAATCATCCATTGTGCGTTGAATATTCTCCAAGTAAGTTTATCTGTGAAATTTGTCGAGATCTTTCCAAAGGCTTTCTCACCAGGTGCAAACAATGCGAGTTCAAACTTGAATTCAACTGCGCCTTTAATTATAACTCTATTCAAAGGTTTAGTGATGGCATTGTTAAGAGTCGAGTTAACCATTTTAGCCATAGCCACACACTCACTCTCTTCAATTCCTCGATGGAACTAAATGATGGTGATGTTTGTTACGGATGTAAGTTGCCACTATGGCCTCGAGATCCGGCCTATGGTTGTTTTGAATGTCCATTTTACTTGCACAAGTCATGTGTTGAAATCCCAAAAAAGGTATTACACCCTTATCATCCATCTCATTATCTTCACATTCAACTTGCTGAGGCTAGTAAAGCAAGATGTGATGCTTGTAGAGAGGAAAACAATGGGCTTGCCTACTGGTGTTCCCAGTGTGACTTTGGCCTCCATCTTCTTTGCGCTGTTAATTCACTCAGCGTAATTTCTGCACTTAAAAACGATATTCATCAGCATGACCTCTTTTACTTTGTGGCTCCACAATATTTAGCTTACTCAAAAATTCCCTGCAACATTTGTGGCAATGACTGCGAGGACTCTTTCTACCTCTGCTTGGAATGTTCTTATTATGTTCATATGGAATGCATTCCAATACCTCTTGACATCTTCAAGCGTGATGTCCATATGCATACTCTTACCCTCATGGCTCCAGAAATAGTCAATGACGGCGATATTTCCCAGGAATACTATTGTTATACTTGCGAAAACAAGAGGAATCCGGAATACTACTTTTATTACTGTCAACAATGCTCTGAAAGTGGTCACATCTACACCGCTCACATTGAATGTGTGGCTTCTTCCGAGGTAAGAAACTTCTGAGTTACCATGAATTTATACCAGTCAGGGGAAAACAAAACCCAAAATCATGTTTCATTTTTCGCGACTTAGCAGAGCCGAAGGACATCAAAAAAATTTAAAAGTAAGACAAAAAAGGCAAGTCGAATTTTGTACTACTTTAGTAATTACCAATTAGTAAACAAAACCTCTACTTTTTATTTTTTAATAAAAAAGGTTCCTATAAAAGCTGTCTGTTGTATATTTCGTTTCCTTTTTATACATTTCATATTTATAGACTACATCCAAGTATTCTAATAATTTGATTGGATGCAAATGTATGTGAAATTTTCATGCAAACTTATAGGCTTTTTTATTTTTTTATTAAGTTTAATACGGTTTACACTAAGATTTTAAATTGCCCACCCCAAATTATACCAAGATTATCAGGGATAACAACAATCGATGCGAATACAATTATAAAAAATTAAAATATGATTGCAATAAATTTTGATAATGGTACTAACTAGTGCAGAATGCAATTTAATTACAATAAGTTTTTATTTGTTTCGTTTTGCACAAGCTTGATTAGGGATAGTCTTACTTCCTTGTACAGTTAATAGAAGCAGAGTCGTATCTTGGGCTAGAGAATGAAGAAGAACAAGAGGAAGAAAAGGATTATCAAACGAAGTATCATACTTCTGCAGAGTTTTCTCAACCACAATGCAAGAGGCAGGTCGAGGTAATTTGATGTTTAACTTAAGAAATGAACTTACTTTTACGTGTATTCCTAAATAATTATTTAGAGTTAAGAATTTCAAAACTATTTACATCAAATTTTTATTTAAAAATTAAAATGATAACTTAATATTGAGTGTAGTATATAAATATTTAACAAGTCAAAGTCCTATTATTCCTGAATTTCAAAGTGGAATATTTGGTTAATGTAAGTTGAGTTATCAAAGAGATACATGAATGATTTTGAGTTTAAGTTAATAAATAATAAGATACTAATTAACTAGAAGTTATGGTTATTTATATAGACTAGTTTCAATTTTGATTTGTTGGTAGTCATTCTCTCCATTATGATGCAGATAAAAGATTTCAAGAATGATCATGCGTTGATCTTATTTGATATAAGGATGAATGAATACTGTTATGGGTGCAAAGCAATAATATATAGTTCGGGATATACCTGTGATTATTGCAAAATCAGTTTGCATAAACAGTGTGCAACTTTACCCCTTCAAATAAAGCATCCACTTCACTCTTCTCACCTTCTCCATCTCGTACCTCCACATGACGACCTGCGTTTTATCTGTGATGGATGTGACAACTTTTGCTATGGACATGATGACCCAAGCTACGAATGCAAAGAATGTAGCTTTGTTCTTGACTTTAAATGTGCTTCTCTATTTGATGCCAAGGCCCACAAATTTGAGAAAAAGAAGAAGGGAAGTAAAGTCATATTACCTCATTTCATTCACAAGCATACACTCAAACTGGCCAATTTTTCACAGGATCTTAAAATGACATGCAATATATGTTTTTTGTTCATTGAAGGTGAAGCTTATTGTTGTGCTCAATGTGAGTTCTTTCTTCACAAGTCTTGTTGTGATGAGACATCCCAATATATACACCATCCATTTCATTCCCATCAACTTGAACTGGGTGAGTTTCACTTCTATGGTCACTGTGATGCGTGCGACTTCAAGATTTTGGACCCCATATCCTATCGTTCCCATGACTACAGATTTCACTTCCATATTACTTGTGTCAAGTACCTTACCTCCAATCTCAAATATAAGTTCCATGAGCATAACCTCTTTTACTTTGTGGCTAAAGATGACCTAAAGGATCTCGACTACTATCTCAAGTGCAAAAGTTGCCATCAATATTGCAAGGAGTCTTTCTACCGCTGCATAGAGTGTAACCTTAACTTTCATATTCACTGTATTCCAATACCAGAAAAGGTTAAAGGTATATGTCATATCCACTCCCTTACACTAATGGATTCAGTATCTGAAGATGATAAGGATCAAGAATACTATTGTCACTGGTGCGAAGAACCAAGGAATCCAAAACATAGCATTTATAGTTGCAAGAAGTGTCACTATACTGCTCATATTGGATGCGTACTCGATGAGGTATGTCTTCTGATTTTGATAATAAATGTCTGTGTGCGTTACATATGCATATGATTAAGAAAAAGTAAGAATAAATGATTAAAGTCCAATGTAAATATAACAATTATATAGAGATCTCCATCATTTATCTGAATTCATCAAAGTAGAAGGTTTGCAATTTGATGATTGGTTTAATACCATATTACTCTAAATGGTATATGTGTTTTATTTCAGGAAGATGCTTCACTAAAGATACTATAATCAAGATTCTATGAATGATTGTCTAAGAAAATACTGGAGCATTCATCAAATTCATGAGCTGGTTACCCAGGAGTGGTGCTCAACATGGCTAGTTGAACCTACTTAATTCCTAGTTTTATTAAGAATTCAGATATGACCTTGATGAAGTTCATTTTAAGCTTATTTAGATCTACTATTTACATAATTGTAGTTGTTTAAAATAATATGGTTCTAAGTGTATCTCGATCATTGTGTCTTTTAAAGATATTAGTTTTTATATTACGTATGAATTTATATTTGTTAGTATTATATTAGTTTGAAAACTTTTTTTTTTTTTAAAATAGAGGAACTCATAGTCGCTATCTTTTAGATACGCACTAGGTAAACTTTCGGATTGATACAATAATCTACAAATCACGCTAATTGGGTACTTCACACTAAGCAAGCCCTATATAATAGGCTCGATCTAGAGAATATAGGTAAGGAGATTTGAACACAGGACCTTTTAGTCCTATGTCTCCCACTCTACCAACTCGACCAGCTATTAAGGTGGTAACTTGTATTGATTGTATAGTTATATTAAAAAAGATCTTTTTATATTTTTAAGTATAAAATGATGTGTAGAACGTTTTTATCCGATATCTTTTAACTTTCGAAAATGTTTAATTTTCTCTTTTTCTCTTTAGAAGGGGACTAAAGTCTTTTTATTAAACTAAATGAAAAAAATTATATTAATAATCCATCTCCGAAGAGGAGTTACAAAAGAAGATATAATAGTTTGTGAACATAATATTAACAAAGCTAATAATATAGGGTAATTTGTAGCTCACAATATCATAAATTTTAAGAGCTACATCATGTTTACTGTTGCCAATGAGTGCACGCTTGACTCTAGTTAATGCGCCATCTGGATGCTATAGCAGGAGATATTAGGCTGGTGTTGACATTTGGTAGAACAATGGGATAACAAATTTTAAGGCAGACTTTTTGGAATTTTTTCAATTTAGTGCTTAAAATTTTTAGTTTGATGACCAACTTTTTATAATATTAGTAACTCAGTTAAATGTTAGTTTTATTAGTATCTTATTGAATTGACTAATGAACTCTTTTTTATCTATGACATATAGACGTCCACTTGAAAAATTAATTGCAACTAACCATCTACATAGACTGAAATACTCAACCTAATATGCGAAAGAGGTTATAGGTTAATGTTTTAGTTCATGTGTATAATTAGTTGACAATTAATTTTCTACAGAGACTCCTACAAATCATGGAAAGAAAAAGATTTCATTAGCTAAATTAATAAAATACTAAAAGAATTAATGTTTTGAACTAAATTGTTAAAGTAAAGTTAATCTTAATTGAAAATTTTAAAAGTTTGGACACTAAACTAAAAAATTCCTAAAAGGATGTGTATTTTAAAATTTTTCCCCTAAAATAATACCTCTTATCCAATTTAGTGTTTTAGGGTAGAAGCTTCCTTACATGGTAGTTTTCCCTTGAAAATAGATTAATTTCTTACTTTCCATATCGCACAATTGGTAGCACAAAAGGATACCTTAGTAATGAGAGAATCCATTTCATTTAGTAATTAATGGCTTCTAAGATGCTTATGCAAGTAATTCTTCCTAATCAACCTTGTTGCAAACATGAGCATTCAATTATCGGATGTAATTTTATAGCTCTTTAGAGGCTAAAAATTTAAAGAATAAATGTGTTGGTTAAAAACAAAAACATACTTAGTTTGGCTAAACGGTAGATTTCAAAAACTTTTTCCGAAATCAAAACACAGCGGAAACATAAACATCAAATCAACATGCTTTTAATTCATACATTATACGGCATAAGGAAAAAAAAATAAAATAAGAGCAAGATCGGAATATTACCGACTCTTCGCTATAGCTTCGACTCCTCGGTGCTATGTCTTCAACTAATCTTATCTATCATTTGTTCTCTTTGGACAACTTAGTTATCAAAATACTTTTGTAGGAAAGGAGAAGAAAATAATTGGAGGTTGTTTTATTTTCTTATATTCGGCAGATCAAAGAAGAACAATGAGACCTTCTCATTTTCTTTGCTATTGCCGATGATGTGTAATGCTTGGAGAGAGACAAAATTTTCTTTTTCTATGGCCGATTAGTTCGGAGAGAATGTCGATAGCAAAAACCAAACGTACACCCTCATTTAGAATAATGTTAAATGAGCTGCATCACTTTGCTATGTCCATTCGGTTTTTGAGAAAATGAAGAGCAAACAAAACGCACCACTTCATTTTGATAGCCAACCAAAAGAGCTGTACGTTTATGCCTTTAAAACAAGCCATCAAAACATTTAATGATGGGAGTGGGTGGATAAAAGCCATGCACGTTTATTTTAGCGTCACATGCTAAAAGACATGCATGCAAAATGAGTTGTATACGTATTCTTTGTAAAAGGACCTAAGCTTAGGAGAGAGTGGAGAGACCAAACAATAAAGAACCCATTCTTTACCATAGAAACTCAAAAGAGCTATAACTCCACTCACATCTTCGGTACATGCATCATCAAATGAGCATTTGGTCAAAGCTAATTGAAAAGAGTCCTTCCAAAGCCAACACTTGTACGTTACCTTTCATCTTTAAAGACCATCCATTAACCTTTTAATGAAGAGAAAACGCACACTTTATTCTTTAATTAACCATTAAACTAATTGATGATTTAGATTTTGATTCAATTAATCTAATTAATTAAATCAAAATCCAGCTCAATATTAAAAGTTCCTTTGGGCTTATAATTAACAATTAATTAGTCTAAGCCCAACATTTAATTGTAGGCTTAAGATCCAATTTACTTAACTTTTAATTAAATTGTTCCGGTCTTATTCGCCCGAATCCAATTCGATCAATTTTCTCTTTTCTGTCCTATTTTCTTTCCGATAACTTCCATTTATTATTCTTTCTTTCCTTAATAACCTTCCTAGAAGTCAACTGGGAAATCTAATTGGACTTACATAATTCAAGCTCCAATAAGCTCGAAATTAATTTAATCTTATTAAAACTAATTCCGACTTATTAACCAAATGTCATTCTACTAAAGAAAATTGATCGAACTCTTAAATTACTTAAAATTATAAGAAAACATGTTTCAAAATAATTAATTCGATGTCCAATCGCAAACTCTTCTCCTTCTAGATCTCCCGTTTCACTCTACATGGTGATTAAAACACAAGATCTAATCTTGGTGTTAAGACTTGATGAGTAGCTAGTCCATCAAACTACTGGCGCCAGTTTATTCACCAATCTCCGTAAAATATCTAGAAGTAATGATATCACTATAAACTCTTTATTTGAGTAAATGTGCCCTGATGCATATTTCAATTAACAATTCCAACATGCGAACATTGGATTGATACCCTGTAAAAATCCATTCCAATCATGTCAAGAATTATAACGAAACACGCATGAGTTCACCACTCATCAAGAACGTGGTTCGTAATAAACGAATGTTAAAGTGTATATTTTAAGATTAAAGTAACGACGATTCCAGATTCATTTAATAGTGTCATTACTGATAGTCAACTACTATCAAGATTTGAAACTCATCATTCCCTTGAAGTGAACTCCTTTACTTACACGGAGGTAAATCGCAACACTATAATCTAAACCATAATTAAGCAACCAACTTGATTATTCAACTGTGAACCAATTAATTTAGATTATAATAATATACATGTTTCCTATACATCTCCATGCATATGTATATTACCTACAAAAGAACCTTGGTACCTTATGACTAGTTATATTATGCTCAGACAAATAAACCAAACTCTTTTGTTTTATTAATAATAAATATTTTCATTACAATATTAGAACTGGAAGAACACTAAGTTATATGTAAATACACTCTCTTTTCAGAGCACTATATTTACATAACTCTAATAAAGTGGTCCTTAATTTCATCATCATTATGAGAGAGTTGACAAATAAGTGAGATAGGGAGGGAACTTTTAATTCTGTCCAAAGTTAAGAATTTATTTTTGACAACAAGTCATTTTACAAAAGAAAAACTTAGGAAGCATGCATTTATGCTATATCTATTTCATCCAATAAACTTTTAGAGCAAGATTCTTAAAGATTTGATAAGATGATCTATTGTTAATAAGCCAAAGGAGTGTCTAATCCAATAATAAACATCTTGTCTATGTTGATTTGGAAGGTAATCTAGTAAGTTATCTTGTATAAACTAGAAGCCCTTTTATTTGATAGATCATTCATTCATTGAAAAGAACAAAAAGCTTTAACTTTATGCTTCATTAGATAATTTATGTGGAAAACTTGAGGGAGCAACTATAGAGGACCAACCTTACACCAATTTTCATACCACATCCAAGTGGAATTGCTATTACCAATAATAGATTTGATTTCATGGCAAAGCTTATTTCTCAATTTTAGGAAGTTTACCATAGTCCAAGATGAGTCAATATGAGGTTTGATTACCCAAATATGTTGGTTTTACATGTAGTAAAAAGGAACCCAATTCATCTAAATAGATTCATTGTCTATAAGGATTCCATAGAGCCTTTTAGCAGGTAAAACATTGCTACTAAGCAACATAAGCCAAATTCCTAAACCCTCTTCCTCTTTAGGTAGACCAGTGTCATCCCATTTAACCTTTGCATATGGTTTCTTATAGGTATCACCTATCTAGACAAAGTTCCTCATAATTTTCTCTAAGCCTTTAGTGACATTGCTAAGTAAAGCCAAATGAGATATCTAATAAGTGTGCAATTTATTGAGGAAAATTTTGATGAGTTGAGCTCTACATGTATAAGATAGGCTCTTATTAGGCCAATAGCCTATTCTATTATATATGGAATCAAATATGGCTTGGCAATCAGTAAATTTTATCCTTTTAGTTATAATAGGAACACCAAAACATCTAAAAGGAAGCTTTCAAATCTTTTACTTTGCAATAAAAGTGAGGTAATCCGCCTGATTTTTTATAGAGATAAGGACCAAACACCTATCACCCTTAAATTTTAAGCCTGAAAGTGAGCAAAAGTTAAAAAGAGAATCCATGATAACCTTAATACTGTAATGCATATAGCTAATAGATAGGGTGAGATAGGATCACCTAGCCTAATGCCTCTGCCACTTAAACATAAGGGTAAGCTTATCATTAACAGGAAACTAAAGAAAGCTACAGAAAAACATTGTTGAATTTAAATAATAATTAAGTAAAGGAACTTAAGAGCCTTAAGAGCTTATAAAATGAAGCTCCAATCTATAGTATCAAAGGCTTTATAGAAGTTTATTTTCATTGCACAATATGGTTTAGATCTCTTATTTTGATAACCCTTAAAGAGTTCATGTATGAAGAGAATATTGTGCCTAATGTTTCTTCCTCTGAGGAAAGCTTTTTAAGATATATACATTAGAAAGTCCACAATAAAATTGAGTATGAAAACTATAATCTTAGTGATAATCTTGTAAAAGATATTTGATAAGAGATAGGCCTAAAATCCTTAGGTGAACTAAGGCTGGGGCATTTAGGATCTAGGAAAAGTAAGTCATATTAAATTGTTTGATGAGCTTATGTGCCTCAAAGAATTCTTGAATAGCTTAATGTACCTGAGGTTTGATAAGATGCCAAGATACCTAAAATAAATAGTTATTAAATCTACTTGGACCAAAGGCCTTATTAAGATTGAAACTAAAAATAATTGCTTCAATTTCAAGAATATCAACTTACTTACTTAGGTACATTGCCTAAATCTTATAGATGGATTTGTTACAAAATCCTTATGAGATGGAATAGAAACATTAAAAGAGCTAGGATCCATTAAAAATTCTTAAAGTAATTAAAAGCTAATTCCTTTAGCTCCTTCCATCCTTTTATCTTTTTCCCTGCTTCATTAATGAGATTAGAGATTTTATTTGTAATCTCTTTTATAAATATATATTTAAAGAAAAAGAGGTGTTCCTATCCCCTTTGAAAGCCATTAGACCCTTTCTCTTCTTCCTTAAGGTGATTTTTGAAGCTTTAATATAATCATAGAGGTCCTTTTTCTCATCATTGATCAAGACTAAGTTAGTAGGGTTATGTTGGAATTGAAACTGAATCTTAAATAACTTGCCCTTGATAGCCTCAATATCCCTATACTTATTTGTGGAACTCCTCAAATGTAAATGCTTAAGTCCTAATTTGATGGATTGAAATTTCATATAACACTTCAATTATTCATAACAGTCCATTTCCTGGATCAGCTCTTTCAAAATAACATCTTGGAACCCTTCCAACTTTTCTAGATAGTTTAAGAATCTTGTCCTTCCTTAAAGTGCAATGAACCTCCATTGGTGTATGATAAGAGAATAGGGGCTTAAAATTCTTTAGAATATTTATGATTACTTTCTAATGGAGATAGTGAAGCTCTAAAGATATTGGTTTAACCATCGTTGATTGATAAGAACCAAATCTAGTTTCTTCCTCGTTAGCTAAAGGCCTTGTTGCTTGTTAGACCAAGTCAATTGATGACCTTTATAAGCTAGGTCACCTTAATATTGGAAAAACACAATTTGATTTCATTACAAGGTATCTTGACACAATTTTAACCTTAAGCCTCTTTAGATATGAGGGTACAATTAAACTCACCAAGTAAGATCTAAAAAGTTGACATATTGAAACCTCCGACAAGAAGGTCATTCCATATATTAGATATCTAAGAACCAAAATTAGAGGCATAGATAAAAGAAATATATGTTTTGTAATTACTCATTCTAAATTCGATTAGAAAATCGATAGCTTGATCATTAACTAAGGTATCAATAACTAACACTTTATCCAGATCAAAGAAAAAAAATATTCTTCCTTTGTTATGGAACTAATAAATTAAAATGAAATGCTAACCTCTTTCTTTGAACTACATCCCTTTACAAACTGATTCCTTTAGTTTTGTTTCTAAAGATCAAAATTCCAAGGCTTAATAAAGAAAACATAGTTAGCTACCACTTGTTATTTTCTGGGGTTGTTCATAACCCTCACATTCAAAGCCATAATATTCGTTAAGAAGAAATAATAGAGCTTACACCTTTATTAAGCTTCCTTTTAGCTTTCTTGCCCAAACGTCTTTTAATAACTAAAAAGAAATTATTGTTTCTCCTCAGGTCTATCAATTGATTATTAACTTAAACCACCTTAGGGAATTTGTAGAGTTAGCTATAGGGGCATTCTAGATAAGCATTTATATATCCACACTGTAATCCTTAGACGGATTAGCCACATCTATGCAAATGTCATCTTTTAGAGGACGAGATAGTGTAACAGCCAAAGTTGTTTATGAAGTCAAGTAAATGTGTACAATATTAATTTCAATAAATGTATCATTCTATATCACCTCATACATAACAACGTTATTAGGACCAAAAGTATGTTTAGATATGGAGATATTCAGTGTCACCTCATTTATATAAGTATTACTTCTATTAATAACCTTAAGTTGACC
Organism: Erythroxylum echinodendron; assembly: GCA_027575705.1. Lineage (NCBI taxonomy): Eukaryota > Viridiplantae > Streptophyta > Magnoliopsida > Malpighiales > Erythroxylaceae > Erythroxylum > Erythroxylum echinodendron. The sequence continues at coordinate 23,625,233 of JANZXR010000003.1, forward strand.
CTTTATAATAACATTATCAACAGTCTTATTAGTAGGATCCCCATTTCCATCTTGAGTAGAAACCTATTGAAGTTTTTTTAAAAATAATATGAACATGTATAAGATAAGATAGGATAAGATAAGATAAAAGAATAAGTAACACTTAAGTTTTATTATCTCACTAAAAATTAAACAAAAAAATCAAAATTTTAAAATTTTAAATACCTAAGAGAAAGTAAACAATCTAAACAAAGTTGGATAACTCATTAAAAATAGGATCACATTTTTAACAACTTTGAATCATTCTCTACCATTCCCTCTTAATTTAAAGTTATAAGACTTCTTGTGTCTGATGATATACTTCCCATCAACCTTCAATATTGCAGCACTTCTCTCCAAAAGCTTCTTTATGGTGCACTTCTCACCAATATTAAAACAAATTTTCTTCTTCTTCAGTAATATGTGCCAAATTGTTGTAATTTCTTTGTATATGCTCGAACTTCTTGCATTTGAAATACAAAGTCTTTCCTTTATGCCAACAATTGTCTTCATTATGACTATACTTTTTACAAATACTACATTGAGATTAAACTTTTCCTTTTAAAGATAAGGCCTTTCCTAGATAAGCCCCCTCAACTACCTGTTGAGTTCCTTTTTTTCTCGACATTCTTCTTTACTCCTGAGCATGTAGGGTATTGATTAATTCAGGCTTAAATCCTCTAAAGATGAAATTTTTGTCTCAAATATTTCAAGCCAGCTTAGCACTTTCTCTATGATTCTACTATCAGGTAGTTCTTCTCCCATCAATCTAATTTTATTTACCACCATCATTAGCCTGCCAGAAAACTCTTATAAAGTTTCCTTTCTTCTTTCCTTAGAATCTCAAAATATCTTTTGAGATTTAACACTTACATCCACCTCATTCTATCATTCCATGATAGAGTTCTTTTAGTGTGTCCCAAGCTTCCATAGCTATTTCACAACCTATAATTCTTAGGGAATTGATTTAGAGACAACAATATGAATTTCAGACAAGGCTCTTAGAGCTTTGGCTTCTTCATCTTCATAAGCCTTAATTTGATTGAGTGTTGGGTTATTTCCTAGTAGTGGTATTTGCCTTTCACCTTCAACATACTGACACAAGTCAATACCTCTCACTTGAGCTTTTATTTTGATTGCCCAAACTTGATAATTCTTACCATTAAAAATTAAAGGTGAAAGAGCTGATGTATTATTGGATGCTATACTACCACTATCTCTCAAACACTCACATGCCCCTTAAGATCAACAGGAGCTCTGTTATCATATTGAAGTTTAAAAAAAATAGAAGATGAATATGTGTAAGATAAGATAAGATAAAAGAATAAGTAACATTCAAGTTTTATTATCTAGGTAAAGATTAACCAAACAAATCAAAAGTTTAAAAGATTAAAAACCTAAGATAAAGGAAACAATCTAAACAAACTTAGATAACACATTAAAAATATATTAACATTTTTAACAACTTTGAATCATTTTCCAACAAAACCTACAGCCACTTTAAACCTATTAATTCATTATAGTCTCCTTTATTAAATACCTTTTCTATTCTCCCCCATTCTTAGCCAAACTTCCTTAATGTGGGCTTCTATTGATAAGTGAAATGCATGACATCTTCAACCAGCTCCCCTTTATCATTCAACCATATAAAAGGTATTATAGTTCACAAGTTTTGAGTTGCATCAACCTACACACAAAGTCTGACGAACCCAACATATTTTAAGGAGGTTGTGTATTTGTCCATGCATAATGACTTACCTATGGAACTTGCAAGATAACTTAGGCCATTTACATTATGGATGTTGATCTATAATGGAATATACTTGAGCTTTATCTGATCCAACCTCATTGTCAGATATGCTAGTGGTCATTTCCAGTTGCTTATAAGCTACTTTCGTAGAGGTAAAACTATAAATATATAGACCTTGAGAATTATTAATGTTTCATTGAGTCTTAACTTTCCCCAGTGTGACTTGGCCTAACTAGACATTAGTGAGAATGCAGGCCATTTGTCGAGGAAAAAAACAATAAGGCAAGCCATCTATCTTTGAGCACTTTGTATTAACACTTTATTTGGAGGCTTAACAATCACCTTACCTTCACTGGTAACCAAAGGGAAGTAGGTTAGCTTCACCAAAGGAGTTTCTTCTCTAACCACTTGGCACTAGGACTTCATAAGAGGGGGCCTTAAGGAGTTGGTTAGGTATACTGGAGCTTCAGGGATTTCCTTAACTAGTGGAGGATTAACCATGATAGGCGGATAGAACCTTCACTCTGAAGTCATATTTTATGTGGTTAAGTTAAAAAGTAGGAGGGATAGGGGTTGGAAAGTGCTTTTCCAAAAAAATTAAACTGATCTAAAACAGATGGAATAACTTCCATAATTAATCTACCCTTAATTAAAATAAAGCCTGATAGTAGTAAGAGGAAAATAGAGATACCCAACCAGAGATAGGATAAAGGCTTGGAAACTAAGCAGAGGAGGGGAGAAGTAGATCAAGTTGAACAATAAAAAGGCACAAGGCGAACAAAATGAAGTAAAAATAAGTAGATTAAGAATACAGAAATAAACTTGAAGAAATAAGAACAGGAAACAAGCAGCCACACTAACCTAAAAACAAAACCAATATTCAGGAGCTAAGAAATGAGAGCCACTACCTGGAGAGAAGCCACCACAAGAGAAGAAGTAAAATCTTCAGAAAAGACTACGATGAAACACCTTGGTAGTGGGAAGGAAGTTAGGAACGTAAGAGAGAGAAAAGAGCATTTTGCACCTATAAACAAAGGACTCAAGTCTTAGGATTGGGGAAGAAGACAAATGTCATATGAACTAAGGTTCATTAGTTGTTCCAATTTATCTTTAAGGAGTTTGTATTAGCAAAAATTGTTTAACATGTTTTTATAATAATATTTGCACTTAAATTAACTTTCATCAAATAACTATATTAATAATTCTTATCTCATTGTTGAACCTTGACTTTATTATAAAAACTGTTATCACTTGTAATAGTAATTTCGACAACCAAAAATGTTAGTTTGTGATTAACAATATATATTATATTTATTAATATTTACATAAGAATTAGATATCTTAGTATTTGATAGGATTAAAGGTTAATTATTATATTTTTAATAATATTTTGATAGGATTGAGTTTTTATTCAAAACTCGAGCTAGCCTATTTATTATTACAAAATTCCATAATGAAATAAAAGCTCAATTATTTATTTCCTTCAAAATGTAATGCATGTTAATATCTTTCAACTGAATTTAAATCCTCTTTTCACCCACAATATTTTATGTCAATCTTCTTGTCCCAATGCACCATAACGTAATTGAGTTGCTAAGCATTGGAATTGTCATTTATTTGAGACAACATCCTCCTTCATATGTAATTCCCTTTTCTTTATTAGGATGATGACATTATTTTTTTTGTATTCTTTGATTAATCACATGCCTTTCACACTCCTATATTGTCATGCCTCTCATGTAATACTCCTTTATTTCGACTTTCTTTACCTCAATTTTGCTGTATGTACTTTTTTTATCTTCTTGATCTTTGATTACCCATAAATCTCTTTAAATTCTAAGAAATGTGTCTTCCTTGATTACCCATAACTTCAAAAATGATATTTCTATTATTATCATTCTTATATTGATACTTTACTTTTGTGGATGTCTTAAGAATATAATATACTACCTTTTTTTCCTAATGTGTCTTTTACACCTATTTGTCCCCTATTTTTTATTCCTTTACCTCTTCTTAACCCTTTAGTTCCTATTAGATTTTTTGCACCTCTAGCCTCTTATATGTCTTCCATACCTTACTAAATTTTCAAGTGTATACTAGATATTAAAAAGCCTAAAAATTATAAGAATTTTGGCCTATACTACTTATAAGGTGAACCACTATCAATTACAATTTAAAGAGCCAAGTAAACATAGGTAAGTACTAAGCGTTACAACAAAGCAAAAGGATTACAACCATTATCAATTATAATGCCCAAGATTGTTTAACTCCAGGGGAAAGTCTTAAAGATGATGATATTTGTTTATTAAAGGATTTGGAGAAATTATCACTTAAATAGAATAAGATTGATCATTAGACACCTTGCATAAGTTAAGTGAAAATGTTGTTAAACTAAGTAAAGGAGATAAAAAGGATGAGGAGTATCCAAGATATTAGAAATTCAATAAGGAACATCCTCTGGATCAAATTATAGGTGATGTTCAACAAAGGATAATCACTAGATCACATCTTATGGACTTATATTACTTCTATTTCTAAAAATGAGCATGAGGCTATAAAAGAAGTCTTTAGTGATGAAAGTTAGGTTCTTGCTATGAATGAGGAATTAAACAAACATGAGAGAAGTAAGGTTTGGAATTTAGTACTTAGATCTAGATACCACACCATATATATCAATTCGATATCTAGAAACAAATTAGATGAATTGAGTACCATTTTGAAAAATAAAGCTAGATTGGTAGCTAAAAGGTATAATCAAAATGAGGACATATATTTTAAGGAAAATACATTAGTATATAGATTAAAAATATTACGTTATTATTTGAATTTGCATATTATATAAATGATGGGTTATTTTTATACCAATAATTAAATTACCCCAAGTGCACGACATAGCTGTAGCAAGCACAAGCAAGTATAGGTCGATCCCATGAAGACGGTAAGTACAAATAGTTACCTTTTTTCTATTATATAACCTAAGAACCAGATTTTTATTTAAAATAAAGCCAAATAATTAAACCAAGATTAGAAACAATAATGAATTCAGAAAAAGGAAATTACTAAGAAAAATCAATATAAAAATAGTGTTTAGGTATTAAGTCCCCTAGAATCATTAAATACTTAACCATTTATCATGCGACAATATTATTGATTATTGGACCGTGGAAATTTCTACCTCATATTAATAACTCTCTCAAGACTATTAAAAACTAATCCATCAGTTAATTAGCAGAAATCTTTTTAGTTAACAGCGTTAGAATTGCATTATCGGTTTATGAATTATGTTATTAGGTTTGACCTAATCCAAAGGATTTATGTCAGCCTATCTCTAGGTTTGCACGTAACTCCTTTCAATTATGGTATATCTACTCATACAAGAGGATTTCTCAATCTTGATTATATGAAATCAAATCATGCACTAATATTCCAAATATATTAGAACAAAAATAAAATGTATAATTAAATTGTAATAATCAATCAATATAATTGTATTAAATAAAAGACTAAAACATATTGTTATCACAAACTAGGATTCATCACACTAAAAACTAAACACGTTTAGTTACTTATAGAAAACGAAATCAAAGATAAACATGCAAGAAAACTAATAGAAAATAACATAATTCTAAATCTCCCTTTCTCTTCTATTGAATCTTCTTGCAAATACGGATTAGATATATTTTTTTATCGGATCCTTTTAATGTTAACTTTATGTTTCCTTCGCCCCTTAATCGAAATTGTTGCCTCTCTAATTGTCTCAGTCTCAAAACTGATGCAAAACTTAGCTCTCTTTTATTTGCCTTTACTCATGTCTTTTAATAGTAAAATTTAAGGTTTATGGGATATACATGGTCACTTACACAATTATGCAGGTGACCTTGTAGCTCCAAAAACACTTAAAATTGTGACTTCACATGTTTATAGAGACTTACTTGGCCATATATACGACCCTGTATCTATAAGTTTCTCCAAATCTTTATTTTATGCCACGATCTTGTCCTAATTCTTCTCCTTTTAGTCCCAGAAGGTAATTATAACTTATAAATGCACTTGGAGAGAATTAAGTATCAAATATACAACAAAATTATAAAATATTAAGCAAAATACATCAAATATGAGTGTATAATTATAGTCAAATATGCATTTATCAAACATCCCCACACTTAAGCTTTAGCTTGTCCTTGAGCAAATAATAATCTAAATTATTAACTTTATACAGATTTACCCTTTATTTATCTCAACCCGTCCACTCATACTATAAATTGTCATATTATATTAATCAAATAACATATAAATATAATCAAGTTATCCTAAAACTAACCTTCATAAGTCAATACCAATAATAATCAAGTTAATAATCTTTTTAAAACGAAAACATAATTCTTACACCCTCACTAAGGTTTCACTCAAGTGTTTAGGGTGAAAAGTATCAAATTCTTAAATCAATGCATGGTATAACTCTTAACCATAAGCTTACAATATTATTGAGGCAATTTTTAATCTATTTATAAAATCCTCAATGTTTCGCAAGTGCACAGGTCGTAAGTGTAGTAGTTAAGGTGTCGATCTCACTAGGAATTAGTGAACTAATTGAATCCTAACTTTGTCTAAGGTTGTAAAAATGTGATTTAAATGAAAATAGAGATAAACAGAAAATTAAACCTCAAGTAGGGTTGAATGAAAATAAAATTTCGAGATCAATAAAATAAAATCAAACTGAGCATAACTACTTAACAATTGAGATATCGCAATAAGACAAGATCAAAGAATTATGAGAAGGAGGATTTGTCCTATCATCAAATGCTAACATGATTACTTTTGAGTTAACTCAGTATCGATCCTAGGCTTCAAATGGTGGATTACTCTCTCTCGAGTTATAATCATTAAACCTAAATCATAAACCCTAATTGACTTGTGGAATTTGCAATCTCTCAATCAACAAGAAGACCACATGTCCAATTAGATCTTAAGCCCTTTAATAGACTATAGGGTCCTCACACAAAATCTCTCTTCGTATAAATTACTGATTTGATTATTTACGTGATCTATTAGATTGTTTAACTCTCATTACCCAATCTAACCATTTTGCTATTGGTTCACTCTCTCAATTTGTTACCGAAGCATGCAAATATAACAAATAATCATAATACCAATTGTATTAACATCACAAGAAATCACATTAACATTGATTCAAGAACAAATCCTTAAAGGAGTTTAGGACATCATTAACAACATGTTTAACATTCTCAAACCCAAGTCATACATCAAGATGAAGTAAATAAACAAGAGAAAGTATGAAAGAACTTGAAATGGCTAGGTTAGAGTGGTTGGACAGCAGCTGCAGATGTTGCTCTCCCCTTCTCTCCTTCTTCCCTCTTCCTTGTGTTCTCTCTCAAAATGGAAAATAGAGGCACAAAAAATTAGGGTTCTCTGCCCTCTTTATAGTCTTTTCTATTTAGGGTAAAATCTAGGTTTTATCATGGCACATAAGATCCCAAATAACCCCATAAAGTTGAGTTTTTGAAGCTGATCCGTGTCTGCTGTTGTGCAGGCCACGATTGTGGCTTATCCATTTTACTTGTATCTTCCACCGAGCTTCCTCCAAATCTTTTTTATTCTTTGATAACTGATCTCAAACACTAACAAACACATCAAGGCACCTCAAATATACAAAATTTGAGCTTAGTAGCATACTCTAACCTATAAAATACTTGAAACACAAATATCTATCTAAATAACTCAATCGTAACCTAAACATGCACTAATCTTTCAATTTAACAACTAAACACATACTAAACTACCCACTAAAACATTATACAATCTACCCTTATCATTTTTACCCAATTCACATGCAATTAATCAAATTGAATCATTAAATAAATTAGGAAAGGATTAAATTCAACTACTAAACAACAATTAATCATAAAATCACAAGAAATCTCACAAAATCAATAAATTGCAAAATTGACATATTTTATTAAAAAATCATAAATAATGCAAACACCTAATGATTCATGCATAAACCAGTGAAAACAACAAGAAAACTTACTTGGGTATCGCTAATTTACAGGAAAAATATAAGAATTAGAATGGGATATTGGAGGGGCCAAAGTCGCGAGTGGGAGAGAAGAGAGAAAATGAGAAAGAATGATTTGGGCCTTTTAAAGTTGTATTATAGACTTACACGGTCTACTACAAATTTGTGTAGTCTTTTAGGTCACTAAATTGTAGCTTTTTACAAACTTACACAGTTAGATACGTGGGAATGTGTCTAACCGTGTGAGTTTACACCAATGTGTATAGAGAGCGTATAACTCTCTATAAATATGTGCAACTTGAAAATTAGAAGAACAAACTTAAAATTTTTTTCACTTTTGAGTTATAAACCTTTAACACGCATACCCAAACATCATAATTATGCACAATCTTGTCAAGATGCTTAAGTCTCTATCCTAAAACACATCAAACTTAAATAAATACTATTCTAACATAAAAATAAGAAGAGGAAAAAGCAGTTTTCCCCCTAACATTAGGGGGTAAGTTAGTCATGCCCCCTAACCATTTAATTTTTGCACTTCGTCCCCGAAGCTCACTGAAAAATAAGCAAAGAACCCACTCAATCAAATTTCGGCCATTTTTCTTGTCAATTAAATCACATGCCTCTCACATGATTTTTTAAATGGGTAAAATGGTCTTTCACTTTCAAATACTAATTGCCTTCAGAAATAAGAAAGAAAAAAAAAACACAATTGGCCCCAAATTGATCTCACGTTACGTCATTCTCTCTACGTAGTCGAGGCGTCCTCCACTAGCCGCTCCTCCACCTTCGTTGGCCATCTCAACGGCCTCTCTTCCACCTCATTGCCTTGGACTTTCTATCTCCCTTCGAAGTTCATCCCCTCAGCTCCACAAACACTGTTCTCCCCTCCCCTCAACGGTCTGGTCAGACGCTATTTGGCAATGGGTTGGAAGTTGAGAGAAGGAAACAATGAAGTGCCTATTGGACGGAATGCTCCAGAATATGGTAAGTGCAGTCCTCTTAAGGCATTGTCTTTATCAAATGGGATAGATGAAAGAGATGAATGAATGTGGTTAGAATGTGGTTCTGCTCCTGCAAGCTTTGTTTGTAGAAATTGGAGTTGGGATGGTTTTCAATAAGTAACAGCTTTTGAACTTGATCTAAAAATGAAGATGTAGGTGCTCCAATGTCTCCTGATGCAACAGAGTTGATGAGCTGAGGGAGAGATATATAAAAAGCAGCACAGAGCAGCTCCCACCTGAGTTGTGGTTGCTTTTTTATGTATGACTGTACCTCGATATTGGCAAAAAAGGACAATACCATGGACAAAAAAGCTTGTTTTTAATACCCAAAAAAAAGCTATTTATTTGCTTGGACCCATACTTTTCTGTTTGACCATGAAAAAGACAATCCATGAAAGGACTTTACTTCCTTCTTACTGGACACGTTTACTTTTGGTTGCTTTGGACGACCATTTTCATTGTTGAGGTGTTTATTAAATTTTTTATGGCTGACTGAGTGTTGCTTGTTTGATTATTGTTATTAAATACTTATAGTTTACTGCACTTTTTTCCTTATTGTTTTCAAGAACTAGACCAACATTTTATAATTTACCTTTCTATTTTTGCAGGGGTTAATAGCGATTGTTTCACTATCAAAATGCATCATTCTGGTAGTTTTTACGAGTTGGGTTGCTTAAGGTGCTATTATGGGGAAAGAATTAATCATTTTGACTATTGTGAAGTTGATGAGATATCTATGATAGAAATAAGTAGAATGGCCAAAGAAATTGGTTTAACAGATATTGCTGCTTTTTACTTCAGTAGGAGTGGGATAGATGATTGCAATGCTATAGAAGTTATGCAGCAAGACCATCATGCAATGACGCTAGCTTGTTTTGCTAATCACGAGAGGGTTGTTGGGGTTTTTATTGAGCATCAAAAGGTAAAGGCCAGCAGTAGTCAAGGTATAATTGGTGATTCTGAGTTATGTGAGACCACTTTGAGGGCTCATGATGTTGGTGCTTCACCATTAAAATGCACCAATTTGGAAGACGATGTTGCTACGGAGAATGAAGAGCCTCAGTCTCATGAAGAGCTCATAGGAAATGTGAATCTGGATTTTCAAAGTGCTATTTTGGATAATAATGAAAGTGGGGATGATGATGATGAAGTTTCAGTTAGTGATGATTCTGTACACTCTGAAGGGCTGGTTGACAGTGATTGGTTTCAATCAGATGATGCAGATTTTTTGGACAATATTGACTTTGAAGTAGAGTGGGCTAGGTTGGATGATCAAACTGTTGAGAGAGAAATCGTAAGAAAGAATGTCATGATAGTTGGTGAAAAGACCAACCAACAGAGTACTCAATGGACTTACAAGGGTTTAGAGTCTTTAATCCAAAGGTAGATATGGATAATCCTCAGTTTAAAGTAGGCCTTTGCTTCACAGATACCGAGAAACTGAGAGCTGCTATCAGACAACATTCTAGAGTGAATGGAAGGGACATTAAGTTCAGGAAGAATGACAAGTTCAAAGTGCAGGTTAAGTGCAAGGAGAAGAACTGTCCTTCGATGTTATATGCCTCAAACTTGCCAAATGATGATATAATGCAGATTAAGAATTTACATGGGTTCCATAGATGTGCCAAAAAAAGAAAGGTGACTGCTGCAAACTCCGCATGGATAGCAAAAGAGTATCATGACAGGATTAGAACTGATCCTAAGTGGAATGTCGATTCAATGATGGTCGTGATGAGAAAGGATTACAAGCTGTCCTTCAGCAAGTATCAACTGTACAGGGCCAAGAACAAGGTAAAAGAGGTGGGAATTGGTTCAGATGTCAAACAATATGGTCTATTATGGAGGTATGCAGCAGAGATTAAAAGACAAGATCCTGATGCTACTATTAGAGTCAATACCATAACTGAAGAAAAGGGAATGAAGTTCAAGAGATTTTATGTGTGTTGGGGAGCCCTGAAAAGGGGTTTTCTTGATGGCTGTAGACCTATTATTTTTCTTGATGGTTGCCACTTAAAAAAATATCTTGGAGGCATTCTTCTATGTGCTGTGGGGATTGATGCTAACAATGGCATATACCCTTTTGCATATTCAGTTGTTGAGAAAGAAAAGAAGATTTCTTGGCTCTGGTTTCTTCAGCTGCTAGTACAAGACTTGGGCATAGAGGATAGTGGCAGATGGACAGTAATGTCTGATAAACAAAAGGGATTAATAGATGCTATTGAGACTTTGATGCCAAACTCTGAGCATAGATTTTGTGTCATGCATTTATATAGTAATTTCAAGCAAGCAAACAAAGGGCTAACTTTGAAGGATATACTATGGAAAGCAGCTAGGGCTTCAAGGATTTTAGATTTCGAAGTTGTTATGAGGGATTTGAGGGATAGGGATAAAGCTCCATTCTCCTGGCTTGCTAAAAGACTAGCTACCCATTGGTCTAAATCATTTTTCAATACTCATTCAAAATGTGACGTGTTGCTCAATAACATGTGCGAAAGTTTCAATTCCATGATTCTAGGTGCCAGGGTTCTACCAATCCTTGACATGTTAGAGACAATAAGGCTAATCCTAATGAAGAGAATTCATGTCAGGAGGGATCAAATGGTAAAGCATTCAGGAGAAATTTGCACGAAAATTGAGAAGATGCTGGATGATCTTAAGAAGAAATCAAATGATTTTATTATTCACTGGAATGGAGATGACAAGTTTGAGGCTAAAGATTGTCGTGGTGATAGACTTAATGTGAATTTGGGGATGAGAACTTGTTCTTGTAGAAGATGGCAGCTCAATGGTATTCCTTGCGCACATGCAATTGCAGCCATCTTTTACATGGGAAAAGAGCCTAAAACTTATGTTGATGTGTGTTACCATAGAGAAACATACTTGAGGATTTACAGTTATCTGATGCCTACTCTTGATGGATGTGAGAATTGGCCAATTTCCGAGATGCCACCTTTGCTTCCTCCAGAACATGAGAAGTTACCTGGTAGGCCTAAGAAGAATAATAGGAGAAAGCAACCTAATGAGAAGGGCAAGAAGGTAGCAGCTGCAGTTCAGGAACCTACTCAGAAAAGTGTCAAGATTGGGAAGATAGGGAGGGAGGGGATTATCATGACATGCAGCATTTGTAACCAAAAAAGGCATAATGCAAAGGGATGTCTGTTAATAAAGAAAAACTAGTCACACGAACCAAGACTAGATATCCTGGCATCAAGTAGTTGCAAGCACAAACAAGAAAAAAGCAAACTAAAAAGAAACAGAGGCTTGGTGTAAGTGAATTTGAAGAACAATTTATTGACCCCACTTAAATTTGTTTGTCTGTTGGATGAGTAGAGCACTTTTATTGCTTCATGAATGATGCACTGTTGCTGGGTTACATTTCTTGATGATGCACTTTTTTTTTTGGAAACAGTCAAATGTTGTAAATCCTGCAATTTTTTGTTACAAACAAACATATGATGTTAATGTTGCATTTCTTTTTTGTTGCTGTAAACATCAAAAATGATTGTAAGTGCTGCATTTTTTTTTTCAATTTTTTGTTGGACAAAGTCAATGGTGCAATGCAGTTTTATGAATCTTCCTTCCCTTTTTCCTTCATAACTGATGGCGTGGTAGTTGCTGTGGTGTTTAGGGGTGATGGTTGAAGTTTTGGAAAAGTTGGAATTTTCCCGAGTACAAACGAATAGGCAGATTGTAAGGTGAATTCCGGACAAATGGCTTAGAATTTGGAGGTGATTTTTGAAGAAAAATTGTATAATAGGATGTTGGCTACAACTTTGGTGAAGGAAGTTTGTTCATCAGATCAACAGGTGCAAAGTTATGAATTTTTAATTCAACTATGTTCTGGAAATCGTGGCTGCAGACTAGACAATTTCAAAGTTCATTTCTGGGCAAACGGCTGAGCATTTTCGGCTGGTTCTTGAGGCTAAATTGAAGTTCAAGAAGTGAACTACAACATTGATGAAGGAATTTTATCAAAATGATGAGCAGAAAAAAGATATGATTTTTCTTGTTTTGGACGTTCTGGATTAGGAATCTGGGCAGAGTTTCAAAAAATGAAGCAAAGGGGCTGATGTGAAGAATTTGACTGAAATGGAAGATGAGATGAATGTGATGGACCTCCATCAATAACTATATCAAATGCTATCAAAATTTTGTTCTTGTTGCTCCTCACACCATACTGAAGTTACTGAAGTTTTAATCTTGTTCTTGTTACTTTGAGATTATCAGTGAGATCCCAAAAGAGAAGGAAATACACCTGTTCTCTTTTTTTTTCCATAGAAGTAAAATAAAATTAAATCAACTGAGAAATAAAATTACAGCAATAATATTTTCTTTGGGTATTTGTCACGAACAATTACTAAAGTAAATCATATCACATATATCACTAACAAGAATATGTACATTCTGCCTTTCATCTTTGGATGATGTTTTCTGTCTTTCACTTTCAAACTGGCACATCAATTGATCATTCTCCATTTGCAGTGTCTTGTTTAGCCATTCACATGTTGTAACCTTATCTTCTCAAGTTGAGAGTGAAGGTCATTCCTTTGCCTCGTTAGTTTCACTTGCTCAGAGATGCCTCTTATCTCGAATATCAAGGATCTCCTCAATACATCCTTCCTATGTCTGTTGTGCTCAGGGAGATGCCATTACAGGAAATGGCCGCCATTGAAACAATTACAAGGATGTGGCAACAAGCAACATCAGCCTTAGTAATCCCATAAAATCATTTTGAACACCTTCCTGCACCGTTCAGTATGGACTGCAAAAATGAAGAAACGAAAGATTATTCAAGTCAAAGCCAAAGGCACAAAACTTTGTGTCAGAATCTGACTCACTTTACTCTGTATTGATTTCACCATCCAAAACTTCAAAACTTCAAATTAACTGAAGAAACCACGCAATTGGGCTGGGGAAAGTATGAATATCTGTAGATTACCTCAAGATCTAAGGCGCACTGACAAACCAATTTCTCCAAATTGGGATGAGCTTCCCCGTCATCTTCTTTGCTGCTTCTTGGAAAATCATCAAGTGTTCAAATTACACCACAAATTAGATAAAAAAAGAAGAAAGACAGGGACACTTCATGTTGTAATTCAAAGAATACCTGCAAATACAAGAACAGGAGGACTTGTTGAATCTGTCGAGGACGAGAGGTGGAGGTGAGGCGATGTGAGATGGAGGTGAAGCGGAGATGGCCGACGAGGGTGAAGTGGCTGGAGGGGGGTTGTCGAGACCGTGGCGTTGTCGATGAGAGCGATGGTGAGGTTAATGTAAAATCAATTTGGGGCAAATTTTTTCCTTTTCTTTGATATTTTCTAAAGGCAATTACTAAGGGGCTGTTTGGTTCCACTTCTGTTTTTCTGTTGTTGTTTTTGGTTTCTGTTTCCTGTTTTTGGTTTCTGTTTTTTTCCTTAAAAAAACAAAAACCTGTTTGGTTGATATTTGTAATATAAAAACTGAAAACAAAAACCTGTTTGGTTGAGGTTTGTAATGAAAAACTAAAAGCAAAAACATGTTTGGTTTTATCATCCTGTTTCTATT
>JANZXR010000003.1:23639685-23653261 GCA_027575705.1 Erythroxylum echinodendron
TAGATATTTGTAATTATAAATATCAAAATTTTCAATATTGACAAATTTAAAATTAATTAAAGAATGTCAAATCATGTCCATCGGTAAAACTGTCGCGACAACCACACTATTAGGTTATATTACATCATACATTTTTAAATTTTAGTATCATACTCATTTATCATTAACAACCACACTCATTTGCATTTTAATTTTAATATCTCATTCTCAACTATGGATACGTCTAGGGTTTTTTAATCTCTCTATACTTTTAAGTTCATATTCTTTTAAGTCTTTCATATGAGAAAGAATTAAAAGAATATAATACATATAAACTTCTAGGTTGTGATAGATGATGCAAGTCATATAATATTCTCTTTCGAAAATTTTGGTGATTAGGAGCTCTTCTTTTATGACTTTGATTCTTAGCATATGAATTGGCATATTTACCTTTATGATAAATGGGGCATATGTAATGGCTTTTATAAAATGTGATGCTTTAATGATAGTGAGATTAGTGATATTCTTCCGTGCTCTTTTAAGATGACCTTATATGAAAATTTTGTCTATTTTTGCTTTACTGTCATATACTCTATGTCCAAAATTGTCACAATGCACAAAATTTTTCTTTTGTTGAGAATTGAATGATGATGTATAAGCATTCAATTTTTAATGTATATAATTGGATGTTTGTATGCTCATTTGGTAATTTAGGCAATAACTCATCTTGTAAATGCTTACCTCTTACAAAATGTGTCTTGTAATTAGAGGTTCACTTTTATAATTAAAACCAATTATATTCGTATTTATCATTATAACTCTTTTAGGCTCCAAGCATGTTATTCAAAATTTCACTACCTATAATGAATTTAGATAATGATTATTTGAGTTTATTGATTTCCCTATTTGATGCCTTATTTACTTACATCAAAATATTGTCATTATTGTTGAAAAGAACCACACTTTTAAATTCTATCATGTAATGCATATCACATTTTAATTTCTCAATCTTATATTAAATATTTTATATTCTTTTTCGCAGGCCCTATATTGTGTTAGAGAGTGTCACTCATCTTTCTTCGTTGTAGTTTGAAGTTGTCAATCCATCTAGGTTAGTCGTCCAACTAATATTTTCCATATGTATTGCTTTAATAATATGATTATAATACCTTTGGATTTTGTGTGAATGCAAAGGAGGTCTTCATTTTGTGTTATTTTTTATAATATTCTTATAATCATTAATGAGTTTTTTATGTTTTTCTTTAATAGTCTAGGTATTTACTGTATGTAGAATTAGTTTGAGTTACTTGTCATAACTTTGAAGGACTGAAGCTTAATATTAATTTCAGGCTGAAATATGCCATCAAACGGAAGACAGGATATGATGCGACCAAGATTCAGACTACGATTCAGAGGTACTTACTATGTAGGTGTGACATTCGTCAACAACCGTTATAAAGTCATCCGTCACCTCCAAATTAATAGTATACTTTTGGTCATTTTATTGGAATTACGAAAACTTATTATGTACAATTTTTATTATCAATTAAGATATTTTCAACTTTATATCATCAATCAAATTTATGTTTAAAAAATTAAATTTATACTATTACATTAATAGCTGTTTAAATTATGCATCAATTATAACATATGAAATAAAATTTATTGATGGTATTGATAGTATATTATAAAAAAAGTTCTCAAATTCTTTTACTGATAGAAATCTGAGATCCGTTGGTAAAAATACCGATGGAATGATGTATGCCGTAGGTAAAAAACTAACAGAAAATGATGTTCTGTAGGTAAATTTATCGACGGAAAAATGTAAGCTGTTGGTAAATTTACCAACGGAACATTATTTTCCTCGATAAATTTACCAACGATATACTTTTTTTTGGTAAATTTACGAACGGAACATTATTTTTTGTCGGTATTTATTAATTACGGCCATTTCTATGATGCCTATATCTGTCGGTAAAATCCATTGCTAATGTTACATACTGACGAAAATTGAATGTTTTCCGTCAGTAATTTCCGTCACAAAATCACGTTTTTCTTGTAGTGCCAAGGGCCACTCACATTTCGTTCTCTTACTGCTGATTTTTGATCCATTTGCTTCTAAAACTATTGACTACAGATGCCAGGTCGTATAGATAATTCCAATTTAAAAGGTCAATATCAAATTGAGTTTTCTAATATACATTTTTTTAACCCCACGATTTCTTGATATGATATTAAACATACTCTGAATTCAAATATTTATAATTTAAACTTTAAGTGACAAGTTATCTTTTCTTTATCACTTCTTAAATTGAATGTTTCCCGTAGTAATAATAAAATGCAATATAAATAAAGTTAAATTATGTTTTATATTAACCTACCAATTTATTTTGATCAAATTGTTGATTGAATCGTATGTTCAACATATTTTAAACATAAGTTGTAGAAAATGAACGGTGATGCCTGGATTTCTCAAGTCACTGCATGTCATCTTTGTTAAAGTAGTGGCTTCCACTGGCTTATCATTTTTTCGAAATCGGAATCAAAGTTAATCTCCGAGTGCCTTATAGGTGTGATCAATGCACACGGACAAAGATAGCATATGTGGATAAGCACCTCTTAAGAAAAGGAAGACAAGTTCTGTTCCTCGCATCACATTATTATTCATGTCCTTTATAGGGTTTGATTAAAAATGGCTCTTTTCCAACCCGATTTTAAATAGTTGTTGTTAGCAATTATATCACTACAACAACCGCCCTTTCTCGACAATTTTTTTTGGTGATGAAACCATATTCATCTACAAAAGAGAACATATTGCAATGTTTAAAAGTATTCGTCATTAAAACTTACCATTTAGTGATGAAACCAAAAAACGTTGCATAAGGAAAAATCTTTAGCTACGTGCAAAGAAAATCATTGCCAAATCATGCACAATAGGTGACGATTTCTGATACTTGTCACAAAATAATGCAATTGCAACAAAATCTAAAAACGTCACCATAACTTGTCAAACATTTTGTGACGAATTCCATAAATCACCACCAAATGTTATATATTTTGCGACAATATTATAAAGTGTCACCAAAAGGTCAATATTTGGTGACGAAAGCCCTATTTCGTCGCACAAGCTTATACATTCAGCGACAATTTCTTTTCATCGTCACCAAATTTCAAGCATTCAGCGACAAATTTCAGAAATTGTCACCAAATGTTGCACATTCAGTGACAAATTCTAAAGAATGTCGCTGAATGTATACATGTGGTGACGAAAATGATTGACAATTTTATAAATTATTAAACTAACATTTTTATAATCTATCATATTTAAGAAATATTTTATTGAAGATTTGTTTTGAATGTTTACAATGTATTATTAAAAAAAACTCATAACTAAATTTTAATTGTTAAACAGTAGTATTAATTAATCATTAGTATTTACTAACATTGCAAAAATTAGTTATAAAAATTTTAAATAATTTTATAAATATAATGATATGATTTATGGAGTAGTACGTGCTTTGAATTAGAAGTTACCTAATTCATACACACATAGAAATATAACAATAACAATCCACATTCAATAGTATGCAATTTGACCCCTAAGTAGTTGATATATTGTTTGTCAAATTATTACAGATACAACAATAAATAAAATTTGAAGCTAAGTTCTGTTGATTGACTCGCTAGCTGACAATGATATAATTATTTATTTAGATTCCAAGTAACATGAGAGTCGGTAAAGGTAACTAAGTCTCCGATGTCTAGATTCCCCATAAGGGTCCATGCACGTTCGATGCACCAATTGGAACAGTAACAGTTGTCCCCTCAAATGTAAGGTTTTTCACACCCTCTTGCAACAACTTTTCCGCTATAGTTAAATTTGTAGAGGATGTAGTGAATAAGTCGTTAGATTTAGTACCTAAAACACAATCAATATAGAAGTTAGATATTTTCATATTAGTAAACTGTCACATGAACTGAAATTAGAGTGACATGCATGCATGCATGAGCAGGCAAAGTATTCAGAATTGATGAATTTTTCAAATCAACCAATTTCTCAAATCCCTTACGGAGTGTTGTGACATCGTTCCTGTCTCTATGGCCATACATGTCATATTCGACTCTCAAGGAAGCTTACAACATGTAGTATAAACCATCAAAATGGAAATAAGAAGTACATAATAAGGAAATTGACATTATTCAAATGATAGTAAACACCTTGAAGCAGAAGATCAGCCATGAAAGGCAATCATATGATGATTAGTGTATAAAGTAGAGATTACATTTGCATTGTTGGTTTTCTTAGTAGGGATAATTTTACCACATTCCTCCCAACGGAATGAATTAGGGCCATCCAGAACTAGTCTCCATGTCGACATTCTTTCATTAATGATGTTAAGAGGTAAATTCTGTAAAAGTAGATTTAGAATAAAACGATGATATGTTTAACTCTAATTTCAATGACAATTGAAACTAGTCCAATTTAGCACTTATACATCTATAATGTGCCTAATGATATGAAAGTTACCTTTGCTAAAATTTTAAAAATTTACTGTGCAATTTGTATCTAATGCAAAATTTAGAATTTAAAGTAGAATAGAGATGACTATGTTCTACATGTACATACATATAGTATTATCTATATGTCTCTATATTACTATTAATGGAAATGAAAAAAAGTAAAATACTCTTGAAAAAATTTCAAGAGTATACAGAAACAAAGCTTTCATAAGATTAAACATTAAACGTAGGTTAGAAGATAGACATAAAGAAATAACAAAGTTAGACAATAAATGATGGCAGGAGGTATATGGTGAAAAAACAAACTATAACATTTTAAAGTATTGCTAGGATAGAAGATAACTACTTTTCAACAATCCTAGTTACTGAAATTGATTAGATTTCATTTTAAAATCATATATAAAAATGGAGTGGATAACACTGTTAACGGATTGTCTAGAGTATAACACTTTTCAAATGAAAATTGTTACAAAAATTTCATTGAACACCTTACAAACATGGCCAACTCATCCTAAGATTCAAATGCAAATCATATTTTTTCCTTCCATCACTAACATTAACACATTCGATGCTACTTCCATTCACAGACAACCTAAAACTATGCAGTGAATGCATATATAATTGCTCGTTCAAAACTGAACATAACACCTTCAAAACATGTGAAAGTCCAAAGTCACAAATGCCAAGAAGGATGTATTCAGGTAAGCTCCTTAGTAGGCAAAATCTAGAAACAACTTAAGAAGATTCAGTAACAGTGAGGCCAACAAAACCGATTCGACTCTAAAAACTAGCTGAGCAAAATCCAAACTCTCCAACGACAATGCATAAATAACATAACACAAAGAAATCAAATAACAAATACAAAACACAAAGAAATCAACTTTAACATTGCAAAAAAACACCCTATGTACATATCTACGTAAAGAAGGTCCAAATCTACCCCGAAAGGATAAAATAACAACATTGCTATTTAGCAATGGTAAAATACTTGTTTTCTTTCTCCCATTTTATCGAGAGGCAAATGCAAACATCATAGGCAAACATGAGAAAATCGATCGAAGAGATACTAAAACTTGTGACAAACCAAGATTGACAAACAAAGAGCTGATCTAGTCAGTAAAAGATGTAGAAATGAAGACTGCAACTGAAAATACAATAGTAAAAAAGAAATGACATGATTACAGACCATGTTTTGATATAGTCAATGACTTTGCTACATGGGTAAGATGTCAGAGATCGCTGGTTTTGGGAAGACTTCACGGAGACTACAGATGAAGAACTGAGTTTCAGATAAAGGTAAAGCTTTTTTAAGAACAATAAAGAACAATAAAGAAGTAAAGAAAATGCTTGGGTTTTGATGACATTTTCTACAATTCGTAGCAAATATATACTTTTAAGGGACGATTTAACATATTGGTAGCAAATTGTTCTACATTTTGCGACATTATAAGAGTTTCGTAGCCAAAGCTTGGCATTTAAACAAAATGTGGGAAATCACAATAATATAACTATGTTGTTTTTCTCGTTGTTAGAAACATATCGGTGACGGTTATCAAATATTGTAGCTAAAGGTGTTGCATTTTATGATGAATCTTCTTTTCTTCGCTGAATGTTGCAACGGTAAAAAAAACAGCATCATCTTACCTAAGTAAAATCAAACCCACAACCTTCCCCCTCCCTCTCCCTTGTTTCTATGTTTTCTCTCAATAATCATCGAATTTCTCCATCTTTCTTCAATCCCCCTTCTAATGTTCTTCTCGATTTTATGTTCTTATCTTCTCCCATCTATCATCTCGTAGGGTTAAACTCAACCTGGTAAATTCTCTTTCATTTGTTGCGGGTTTCTTTTTGAATGTATTAAAGATATCTAATGTAAAAATGTTGTGGTTTCTTCTATTGAATTGAGTTGTTTGCATGGAATGAAGGTTGATATTATTAGGTTTCTATTGAATTTTTCGGGGTGATGGTGAAGAAAGGGAACAAAATGATGAAGTGTTGAAAATGTGTGTTTTATGTTCTACTTTGAACGTGTTTGATGAAAGTCCTGTTTTATAGCACTGCAATTTCAATGATGTCTTTAGAATTAGGGGGCAGGCACTTTGGATACGTAGCTTTTTATTTTTTTCTTCTTAAACCATGTCTTTTAATAGGTCTGTTGTAGTTTGAAATGTGTTATCATTTCTATACAATGCACACCTTAGTGTAATCCTTATAATTTTTAGACCCAAAAAAAATTGGTTATTTCATCTCAGCTTCTATGTTATCTTTATTATATTCCATTTCAAAAGGCTTAACTTCTTTCCCAACTGGTTTGCTCAAAATGTAAACAAATGAAAAAGAGACCTCCAAGACTTGTATTCCATCACTTCCAACTGAATATATCTTTATTGACACCTGCCATTTGTACCTTTCTCTTTTATGTTGTCTTCTTCTCCTTTTCTTCTTGTCTTTGCTTTAATATTCTATGTCAAGTATCTATATCATATCTCTACTTTTTCTTACCTGTTGGTTATTGTTAGAAAGATAGGAGTAGTATAGAAAGTGTTAAGACAAAAAAAGTTGAGAAAATATTGAACATGTGTATTTATTAGTGTTATATATTATTGACCATGCGTATACTTTCAAGCCTAAGAAATAATTCTATTTTAGTGTTGTATATTTTTGTGTTTGAAATGTTAAGAACATAATTGTCTGATGTTGTTGTTGTTTTACATAGGTTCATTATAATGGCACCTAGATGAAATAATGGAAAGAGGGTGGTGATAGCAGATGAAGTTTCTCTAATGGAACAACCAACAATTACATTATCAAATGAGAAAAGTCAGTAATAACAACCTTTACCAGCATCGTTTGGCAGTCATGAGGGATCTTCAGGTCTGTTATTGATAACTAAACATATTTACATTTATGCTCTCATTACATGTTTAGTGCATTTTTATCATTATGTTTTTTTCAGGTTCTAATACTAGCCTTAAAAAATGAGGTAGAGGTTGAGACAAAAATGAGCTGAGTTGCAACGGACGAATGTTGCAATGAATACTAAGTTATCAGTGACGATTGACCCCACGCAAGGGTGCTCAGTGGATAAGATTCAAGCTGCGAAATTGGCCAATGAGTTAGGCATCGTCGTGAGGAATGAGTTGCCTTGCCTAAAGCATTTCAAGCAGTTGAAGAAAGACATCTTGCTGCAAAATGCTTTGGATAAAGTTTCGGTAATATTTCAATTCATTTCATTATATGTATTGCAATTCTACTTAACTAAAATAGTACCTTATCTAATACGTGTTTTCACAGATGAAGCTCAATATTATTAATATTGACACGCCTGAGATTTCAAGCAGTGTTAGTTCACTATTGAAACAAAGGGTGAAGGATCATCGATATCGACTTCATAAATATTATCAGTCTTTCCCTTTTGATGAAGAGGTAAGAAGACATGTTTCGGAATGGGTGACTGAAGAAAATTAGAATGAAATGTGTGATTATTGGGCTTCAGCGAAGGTTCAGGTAATTAGTTTTCTCTCCATATTTCCTTCCATTAATTATGTTTAAAAATCTCATAACTACTTCTCTTAATTTAGGAAAAGTGTGAGAAAGTCAAGGCCAACAGAGAAAAAATGAAGACTCCTCATAATACCAAGTCCAGATCATTTGTCACCGTCCGACAAGAATTTGTAAGTGTAATATTTTCAATTTATCATTCTATTTTTGAATAAATTAAATTCTAATTGGTTATAATTTTTTAAATTCATATTATAGAGTCAAACACAACTCCAAAGGCAAGAGTGTGATAGGATTACACTGTACAAGCACACACACTACAAGGAAGGTCAAGGCTGGATGTTTGAAGAGGTACAAAGTAATTATGTAAGTACAAATAGATTTATATTAGAATTTATTTTTCTATGTAATCGTAAGTAATTATTTTTTAGTTAACTTGATTGTCTACCTTAAATTGCAGGATAAGATGTAGAAGTTGTTGCTGATGTCATTAGCTAAGGGAAATTATCCCAATGTTGATGACATTTGTAACAATGTCCTTAGTACATGATCGGGATATATCAAGGGTTTTGGATATGGCCCTAAGCCTGTTAGTGCCTCTTCGTCCCGACCATCATTGTTGATGGCGCTTTAAGAGGAGAACAAGACACTGAAGACTTAGTTAGATTGTAATATTAAAGAAGTTAACAAGCTTAAAAAATTGGTTAAATAAATACCAGGTTCTGCATATGTTGGTGGTAGTGACTCAGATAAAGACTCTTAGTTTGTAAATGATGTGTAAATATTTTTTATATAAAATGCATTCCATTTTATATGTTTATTTTATTTCAATTTATTATTATTTAAAAATTATGTCACTAACATTAATTATAAAATGAATAATAATAATATTTCAAAGCGTCTTAAAAATTGTCATAAATTCAAAATAAATTCGTTTTTAACAATTATAATAATTATTAAATTCAAAATTAATTTTTTTCACTAAATAATATTAGCTACCAAAACAAATTCGTCACAAAAGTCTTAAAAATTGTAATAAATTTAATTTTTAACAATTATAATCATTATTAAATTAAAATTTGTCACTAAATAATATTAGCTACTAAAAAATTGCGTCACAAAAGGTCATTAGCTACGTAAACAGCATGCCGCTGACAAACTTGTTTATTTATATATTTTTTCATATCAATTAGATGGGTTTTTGTCACTTTAATTGATCATTATGGCTTTATTTGATTATTATTCGAATTATTGTGCCTTACATTTAATTTGTGTTTATAGAAGCAAAAATTGTCATATTTTGATTTAATTGTGATTAATAAATTTTTGGACAATTGATGTAGCACCCCAATCCTGTAAGACCCAAACCCGACATTGATGAGTGATATCCGAGTCCGTGCCCCATGAGGGTGGAGCGCTAGAACACTCAATCAGTCAAATCTTAGTACAAAGTTTTTTTTTGAAACAATGCACACTTTTGCGGAAATCTATAATCAATTCAGGCCCATTTCAATCATAAACTTTTTCAATCTTATATATATGATAATTGCATTCAAAAGTCAGTTTCATTTACAACCCTTTCCATTTTAGAAAATTTATTACAAAATAAGCTTAATCAATAAATATAATATAGAAATCTCCGAATACATCCTTTCATACAAAATTTAATGAAAATAAAGATGCAGACGCAAATTGATCCTGACCCTTATCCTGTACTTGTATGTTGTAGGTATACTCCCGTTTGCTTAACGGGGTATTCTTTTGATCCCGAAAAATATTTGCAAATTTTGGGTGAGTTTTACGAACTCAATGAGTGACCATCATCGATGACTCACGAAGTCATATAATACATAATCCATGTTCACATCATTTCACTTTTCACATTCAATGCAATTTGATCATTCATATTATGCATATGCAATGCACATGAGACTCACTTTCTATTTATTACTTTGTTGTGACCGAGTACCTAAACTGTCCCATATAGGGCTCATTGATAACTATCCCATATATGTCTCATTAATAACTGTCTCATATAGGGCTCATTAAGCGTTAAGCCTGAGGCTTTGAATCACTTTTGAGCACGAGGCTCTTTTTCACACGTTGAGCTTTAAGCTCTGATCGGTGGATACTCTGGTCATAACTACCATTATATTTCATCCATTCATGAAATGGAATGCATCACTTACATTTGCATATTCATTGTCTCTCACATTCACATATCATTGGACCGTAGTTAGGCATTCAACATTAGAGTTGAGCATCACTTTTTCATTTGTATGCATGATCACACTTTCCTTCGGAACTAAGTCTGGCATTTAACAACCAAGTCATGTATCATATATTTCATCCAATTAACATATAAGGAGCACTTCAATATTTCATTTGTATATCACATTCATCAGACCTTCTGTCCGAAAACCAGCACGATCAATTCACATCTCATTCATAATCACTCAAGTCATAACATAAATGAAACAAACAATAAGGTAAGACCTTCTAGGTCTACTCACCATATGCTCCAGATTAGCACTAGCTTCAATGATCTAGAAACGTTTGAATGCAGACGCTTATTCTACACATCAGTATGTCAAACATATGATGCACACACATTAATAATTACACAATTATAAGTATTTATTTATGCACAAGTATGCATATGAAATATGTACAATGCATGTTTATGACAATCCTGGATATCTTTTTAATTTTCACACTATATCCACATTTGTATTTTATCACTCAATTACTCGTCATTTTGATTGAAGCATTAATTGCTCTCACAATTAACAATTTCTCATTCACTTTAACTTGATACCCATTACTCCTCTCTTTTGAATCACAACTTCAATCATATGAATATCTTTATTCCTAAACAAACTCATACCTTTGGTACTTTGATATCATCAATTCATTCACTAATGTTATTCCAACATTACAAGATCAGACATTATCTAAAATTTCCTTTCTTCCACCAAATTTCCAAACCTACGGGTTTATTTTCCACGATCAATTATACAATTCCAATGAAGTAATTTGGAAACAGTTTATTCTATAAGAACTTTTCCCATTGTCTTTAGTTTGTAATGACACTAAAATCACTTAATTTGGTTTATAAATGTGAAAGTTATACTCTAAATATTTTCGGACTACTTTTATTCAGAGACAACAACCCAAACTCAATTTTCACCCAGAAATTGAAACTCTTAGAGTCTGGTTCAGAATTTGATTTCTTCATATGCTTTATAGAACTATGTCTTTAGTTTACACCAAATTAAAAATCAGTCCATTTGGACAACTATATAAGAAGATATACCCAAAATACTGAACCATGTTTAGTGCAAGAAAAGTTCGCCGCAGCGAACTCCTCTAGAAAGGAATTCCCACATGAAAATCACCAGTTCGTCGTGGCGAGACCCAGAGTTCGCCGCGGTGAACGTCACTCTAATGAAATCTCATTAAAGCCTTCAAGTTCGCCATGGCGAGACCCAAAGTTTTCCGTGGCGAACTTTCACAGAAACATACTCAGTCTAGCACTCTCTTCCCATTTTCCAGATTTTTAATGAATAACTCTCACACCTAACATACCTTATACAATTTTCATCCTTTCTACGTCATTTAATCTTCATTCTCTAATCCAATTCACTTAATAACATTCACAAACCAATTATTAATCTATCATTAACCAAAAACATAAAATATTCATTAACCCATTCATTGTTAATTTTCTACACTCACCCTAACACCATCATATGGATCATCCAACTTCCAAAACATATCTATAACACATTATGGGTCATTAATGATCATTCAAAATTACAAAAACATGACATTTACATAGATTTTTCAGCATCCACGTCAGACATATTCAACTCACAAAGTTAAGTCATCAATCCCACATTTCTCATCATTCTAGTTTCATTTAACAAAACCCATAACATTTAACGCATAACTTACTTGGTTTAGCTTCCGAATCTTCAAAATAACACTTACCCCTAGCTCCCAAGCACCTACGATCTTCATCTTGAAGGTGGGTAGGCTAGGTTTTTCTTATGGAAAAGAAGAAGACATTATAGAGGAAGTGGCAAGTGAAAGATGAGAGAGAGCTAGGTTCAATTTCAATGGAGATTGATAACAAAAGCTATGAAGAAGGAGAAGGAGAGAGCCACGAAAATGAAGAAGAAGAAGTAAGCAAAATACAAGACCTTTTAAATTGTCTTTCAAATACATGATAGCATCGTGGGAGGCAATAAGGAGGGTCGTTAAAATTAAAAAGGTAATGACTTAATACATGCCATATGTCCAAATTCCCATAGATTTAAACTATTTCTCTTATTTAACTAGTCCAATCAATTTCAATTTCTACTCCAATTGTCCCCCAATTTTCAATGACATTTGTTAATAAATCCCTAGATCATTTATACAAATTTCCATTGCCATTTGACCATTATTTCTACTACTATTCATTAATTGTTCTGCCACTTGGCATTTTTCCTAGTCCAAAAATATCCTTAAATCCAGAAAATTTTCGAATTTTGACAAAATTTATAATTCACTACTTATCCACTCCAACTCAATTGATAACACATATAATTCACAATTCCCAATATAATCACATTAAATATCAATTATACCCGAAATATGTCAATAAATGCATATATAGTCATTTTAATGTGCAAAAATCAATATTCACATGTGCGGATGCTAACATTATACATGAGTATGAAACGCAATTCCCTTAATCTCTCTTTGATCTCACATATACCAAATTTTAAGGTTCCAACCTTTACTATGAGAACAGGATGTTATAATTGATGCTACATTATTTATAATTTTTATTGTAAGGTACTCAAAAGACTAAAGAAGTAACAATCTAAAGCATTAAACAAGAGCCGGAAAGAAAGAAACAAGTAAAACGCAGGCATTGAGAGATCAAGATAAAAAACATCAGCGAATGGAGGAAAGGAGAAAAAACGCGCAGCAGGAGCAACCAAGTTATTTGTCCCATCAGCTAACTACAATAACGTAAAAGAGGAAGAGACAAAACGCAAGCAACTGGAGAGGAAGACCAAGCTAAAACGCGATGCACAAGCAGTTGGAAAATAAGAGACAAAAACGACAACGTTAAGGAGAGCCATCAAAACGAAGACGTGAAGGCCAAAATGCCCATGTACATTGGAGCAAGAAGCCAAGAAGTGTAAAACGCAGCAGTTCAAAAAGGAATAAAGCACGCAGATAAAAAGAAGGTTCGGAGGGTTTTAATATGCGTTGGTTTTAAAAGATAGAGAGGCTGCGTGGGTCTGGGAAGAAGATAGAGAAAACAGGAGACAAGGAGGGTGCGGCACGAGTTGGTGGACCAAGAACTAGAAAAAATTGTCACATCCGGCTACAGAGAGGGCGTGCGACGTCTGGGCTATTGAGAAATTAGGTCAGGATCTGATCCGAACTGCAGCAGAATAATCACGAAACTTTTCGTGATTTTTTGATTTCCCAAAAACCAAGATCTATTTAATTCTATAAAATGATTAACATGAATCATAATAAAGCGAAATTTAATTCATACCTTATTCCGAAG
>JANZXR010000003.1:23653361-23671517 GCA_027575705.1 Erythroxylum echinodendron
AGTACCAAAGGGGACAATACCTGATAGTGAGGGCCGCGTGATCACTTGAGGTACGCGAGGCCCGAGAGGCCGAGGTATGCAAAACACGGACCCTACAGAGATTGTCCACAGCTGGCTTGGATTTCAACTTGAGAGGGAGATGGCTAGGTGCAACCAGTGAGACACCAAGGGGAGAGTGTCAGGGCAGGTGTGCAGTCTTTTTGATCCACACAGAGGACTGGTGTGGACAGCATTATATCTCCAGTAGGTCAGCAGCGTTCTACTTTGCGAGCTCAAGCACAAGTTTATGCAATGACGGAGGAGGACGTTCGAGTCAATCTGGACACGATTACAAGTATTTTCAGGATAAACATTTTTATGTTTTTGTTTTGTTATATTGTGATGCATGTTCTATATAGTACTGGTAAACTCATAAATAGTATGATCTACTAACGCGTAGTGTTATGTGTGTTCTCAGTAGAGATGCTAAAGTTTTGATTGACACTGGCTCGCAAAGGTCCTTTATCAGTGTGACCTCCGTTGAGGACATTAGTCATCCCCTGAAGCCATTAGATCACCCTCTCATTATAGTCACTCCTCTTGGAGAGCAAGTGGCTTGTGATGAAGCATATACGCCTTGTGAGATAAAGGTCGGTGATGCTATGTTAAAGGAAAATCTTATTCACCTCGATCTCTAGGATTTTGAGGTGACATTAGGGATTGACTGGTTAGAGAGGCATCGCGCTAGGGTTGATTGTTATAAGAAAGAGGTGGAGTTTGACACCCAGGGTGGAATCTCGATTAAATTTACTAGTGATCGACGGATGTTTCCGAGTTGTTTGATATAGGTGGTCAAGTTAAAAGGTTGATTCGTAGAGGATGCCAGGCATACCTCGCATTTGTGATTGACACTTTGGCATAGAGGGTCAAACTTGGAGATGTTTCTATTATATGAGAGTTCCCTGATGTCTTCCTGGATGAGTTACTTAGATTGCCACCTAATTGAGAGTTTGATTTTGCAAATGACTTGATCCTGGGGATAACATCGATATCTTTACCACCATTTCGTATGCACTAGTGGAATTGAAAGATTTAAAGGTTTAGTTGCAAGAGTTATTAGACAAAGGCTTTATCAGACCAAATTATTCACCATAGGGAGCACCAGTATTGTTTGTCAAGAAGAAGGATGAGACCCTCCGCTTATATGTTGATTATCAATAGTTAAATAGGGTTACCATCAAAAATAAATATCCACTCCTCAGGATCGATGACTTGTTTGATTAGTTGAGAGGAGATACAGTATTCTCAAAGATAAATCTGAGGTCTAGGTACTATCAGTTGAAGATTGCTAAAAGTGATGTGCACAAGACTACTTTTTGGACAAGGTATGGACACTATGAAGTTTTGGTGATATCGTTCGAATTGACAAATGCACCTGCAACATTTATTGATCTCATGAACAGGGTGTTCCACCCTTATTTAGATCAGTTTGTCATAATCTTCATTGATGACCTTCTAATTTATTCTAAGGATCGGGAGGAGCATGATAGATATCTCCAGATTGTACTACAAATACTTTGCGAAAGACAGTTATATGCGAAGTTTTCAAAGTCTGAATTTTGGTTGAAGGAGATAGGATTCCTTAGGCATGTAGTATCAAGACAAGGTGTTTTTGTGGACTCAAAAAAAAGTGGAAGCTATATTTGAGTGGGGACAACCTAAGAATGTGATAGAAATTCACAATTTTATAGGGTTAGCTAGTTATTATTGGAGATTTGTTGAGGATATCTCAGTACTTGTAGCCCCTTTGTCGAGGCTTACTTGGAAGGAGGTAAAATTTTAGTGGGATGACAAATGCGAGACGAGTTTTTAGGAATTAAAGAGACGAATGACTTCTACACTAGTGCTTGGTATGCCTACCTAGGGGGTTGGGTATGAGCTATATAATGATGCTAGTTGTCAGGGAATTGACTGTGTACTCAGGCCGGGCGAGTGATCGTATATGCTTCCAAACTGCTGAAGAAGCATGAGCTAAATTATCCTACTCATGATTTGGAGCTCGCAGCGATGGTGTTTGCACTCATGATTTGGAGACACTATCTTTATGGGGAGACTTATCATATATACACCGACCACAAGAGTCTAAATTACCTAATGATACATAAGGAGCTAAACCTTAGACAAAGGAGATAGCTAGAGTTAATTAAGGATTATGACTTAGCGATTGACTATCACCAAGGAAAAGCAAATGTGGTAGCTGCTGCACTGAGTTGTAAGTCCTATTCGGTATCATTTGATGAGTATACAGAGGCTTGGGGTTGGACTCTCAGTGGCTGAGGATGACAAAAAACTGCTAGCACTGTTTAAAGTTCAGCCAATATTATTTGATGAGATCAGGAGATCACAGGCCGATGATCCCAGGTTAAAGGTCATTTGAGAGAAATTACCATACAAAGAGGATGAGGGGTTTTGACTAAGAGAAGACGGTTGTTAGTCTTCAAAGACAGAGTCTGTGTGCCAGATGACCAAGGTCTCAGGCGAGCTATCTTGGAAGAAGTTCACAGTTCAGCTTATGCTATGCATCCTGGTAGCACCAAGATGTATCGAACTCTTAAAAAAAGCTATTGGAGGCCAGGGATGAAGGGAGAGATAGAAAAATTTGTAGCCAAATGCCTTCCCTATCAATAGATAAAGGCAGAGTATCAGAAGCCAACGAGTACGTTACAGTCTTTACCTATTCTAGAATGGAAGTGGGAGGACATGACAATGGATTTTGTAGTTAGACTACCTCGTACATTGAAGGGTCATGATGCTATTTGGGTTATAGTGGATAGATTGATGAAATCTGCTAATTTTCTACCTATCTACACAACCTATTTGTTGGAGATGTTGGCAAAGTTGTATATCGATGAGATTGTTAAGCTACACGTAGTGCCAGTTTCTATAATATCAGATAGGGATTTGAGATTCACCTCCTAATTTTGACCAAAATTTCAGAAATTTTTAGGGACTAAATTGAAGTTTAATACTGCCTTTCACTCCCAGACTAATGGTTTGTTGGAAAGGACCATTTAGACACTAGAGGACATGCTGAAAACATATGTGATGGAGTTTTAGGGAAGCTGGGACCGACACTTGCCTTTGATATAATTTGCTTATAACAATAGTTATCAGACAAGTTTTGGATCAGCAGATAAAGAGGTTACGCAGCAAGGAAGTTCCCACGGTCAAAGTTCTTTGGAAGAGCATCAGGGTCTAGGAGATGACAAAGAAGCCTGAGGATACTATGAGACGTTAGTAACCCTATTTATTTCTATCCTCAACTTAGGAGTTTCGAGAATGAAACTCTTTTGAGAGGGGAGGACTTGTAACGCCGGACTCTTTGAGCCATTTTTGTATTGGTTTGTATTTGGAGATACTACTGTATATTGATATATACATGGTTGTATATGAGTTCAAAAATGTATTTGAATCCTTTTGATATATATGCCAATAATATATAATGTTATATGCCCTTACATGAACTTAGAGTTCATCGGTATGTGAAATATTGGAGATTTCTGACATATAAGCTTTTAAGTGTGTAAAACCAAGTCCATTGGATGGATATGGCCATGGTGGTCGAGTTAAATGTGTTCTAATTCCTTAGAGGTAATTAGACATGGTTTATAGACTTATTGGACACTTAGAAAGCTTAATTGAAAAGGTTGATGTACATAAGGGATTTAAAAGTAATTTTTCAATTCTTGGAGGACCAAAATGTAATTTTATAAAGTTAAGGGGCTTAATTATAATTTTAAAAAATTGTAGGGACCAAAATGAAAAAAAAGTTTTGGTCATTCCCAAATTTTGGGCTTAATTGCAAATTTAGGAAAAGTTTGGAGAGTATAATGGTTATTTCACATAAGCTAAGAGGAAAAAGGTAACTTCACCATGCTTAGTCAAAGAAGAGTCAATATTTTAGACCCTTCTTCCTTGTGTGTAGCCGTCAACCCCACCATTTAGCATTAAAACACTTTGTTTTAATTAAAAAAAAGGAGAAGAAAGGAGAAGAGAGGAGAAGAAGAACACTCGGCCATCACCCAATTTTCACCATTTTTTTAATTCTCCAACCCAAACCAAGGTGTTCTAAGTTAATTTGCGATCAAGGAACTCAAATATATCATTAGGTTTGAGAAATTCTCAAAGAATTTTAAGATATCACCAAAGAAAAGTTTAGGTAAATTTTGTCTCATCTCTGTCTACATTATGATTTCGAGTTTGGTGTTAAGATATGTTGTTCTCCATGCTTGAATATATATGAAATATAGTTTAGATGAATGAAATGAGTCATGGAGAATTCTCCTTAAGCCAAAACTGAGATATCCTCTCTTTGGTGAAAGTTTGTAAAATTTTAAATATCTTTTGAAATTGACGGTTTAAATGAAGGGAATTGGATTTAATGGAGTAGTGAAATTTGTTGTTGTTTGGAAGTGTTTATTATATAACAAGATAAGAGCATGAATTACTATGACAAAGTCTTTAAAATATGACTTGAAAGTCATGCACAATAGGTGTTTGATAAAATGCCTAAGTGATCTTGGCTTAAGATTTAAGGATTGTAATGATGTGCATTGGAAAGAGGTTTTCATGTTTACTTAGAGAAAACTTGAATTTTTGCATAGATTGATGAGTAGTGACCTAATATGCTTGGATAAAATTGTGCTTAATTATGTTTTGAAATGTATAAGTATTGGCTCAAAAGCATTAAATGCCTTAGAAAATGCAAAAGAAAGCGTATGCAAATAATAAGGGAAGTAATCATGTGAGAAGCTTAATGGTCGAATCCTTTTACTTAAAAATAGTGATATTGTACTTTATACAATTATGTGATCGTGTATAAATAAGAGATACATGTTTGAGTAGTAACTATATTATATATTGTATGTATAAAGGCTCAGGAGTTGTGGATCAAGGAGTTGAAATTAGGGGATTGTACACCTTCTTTTGAGGTGAGTCGGGAAAAAATATCTCCTAAATAGAGTTAAGTCATCCCAAGACATGCATGATGACTTGTATGTGAATTTTGAACCTAGATAATGCATAGTAGAATTAAATCTCAAATAGATGCTAGTATACTTTTGTATTTAATAAATGACATTGTTTTGAATAAACCTTTGCATTTAGAGTGAAACTAATATTTTTATTTCGTATTTTAAGAAATGATATTGTTTCAACAAACCTACACTTGAAATGCAAAAGACAATGTTTTATTTTTTGAAACTACATTTTTGAATAACTTTGCACTTGGAGTACAAAAGATGACTTTCGTTATATGAAATAATGTTTTGGAACTTATATATGCATAACTGAGTCATATATGCGGTGTGTATGTGTTCTCTTTTATCTTAGAGCCATGGCAAGGTTCCTTTTTATCGGTTGGACCGATAAACAAATGCATGGTACCTGACTTGATTTTAGTACTAAATAATTATACATGATTTTTGTTGTAATTGGTGAGGTAACGGTTAGCTATTCGTGTGCTACGCACAACAGATTAAGAGACCTCCGTACCCTTTAATGTTGGTGCATAAAAGTTGAGTCCTCGTAACGATACCTTTCTACAGGACTTACAGGTGATTGCACACCTAAAGGTTTGGTCACCAACGAGATCATCACCTAGGGTCATGACACATTTTTCGACCATAGTCTGGACTCACCACAGTTGAAAGTCGAGCCAACACCAAGAATCAGTGGGTGCACACTACACACATAACTATTTTAGCTAATTCTGAGATTTGGCTTCCTAACAAGATTTGATTTTACATGTGATGCTTTTCTGCTCTTGTGTAATGGAATTGGAATTTATGTTCACCAAGTGAGTGATTAATAGGCTAGGCCTATATGGTTCCTAACCAGTATGGGATAAGTTATAGACTAGGCCTATGTGTTTCTATGTCATGTATGTTCATTTCATAAGTGGTTATATACACTTTAGATGCGTAAAACTGTTCTTAGGTTATTTCGACCATCTTGATGTATACCGGGTTCTATTTAAGATATATGTTCTTCTTGCTCACTGATTACATAATGTACTCACCCCTTCCACTTCCCAACCTTACAGGTTAATTTAATGAGCTTGAAGCTTTGAGTGGATTGCGAGGTCTTTTGACATTTTCGGGGCACTATCGCATGTGGGTAGTCTCTATTTTGTACTTTTATCATATAGTGGACATTGATTATGTTGATATGCCTTAAATTTTTGTAAATTGATTCTTGATTGTCTTGTGGTTTGTAAATGACCTTATGTATGAACCTTTTGTATTGTCGCTGAGATTGCTCTTGAGTGAACTTAAAAGTCCAGAAGTTGCAATAGAGTTTTAATGTGACTATAGAAGAGCAGTTTAAAATTGATTTAAAGGTGTTTTAATTGAGTTTTAGGATCTTTAAAATGCAGTCGGTATGCTGTCCAAATGTTTTTAAAGATATTCAGTTAGTCTGCATTGTCGGGTTAAAGGTACCGTGAGTATCCTTAGCTCGGGTATGCAGCGGTTGTTATGTACCCGATGTGGTTCCGGGTTGTAACAATACATCTAGAAATATTTTATTTTAAACCCTACGAAATATTGTAATAAATTTACACTCAAATTTTCTTTTCAAATTCTCTAAATTAGAAAAAAAAATTTTCAAACCTAGGTAATTGTTTAGGTAGGTAAAATAAGATATCTAACACCTTTCCTCTTATACAATTACACTCTTAAGCTCAATTCTTTGGTTTAGTACTTCTTTATTTTTTTAATTAGGTTTTCTCTATATTCCCTAAATAAAGTATATTAGTGATATCATTAATTTTTATTCGATATTGAGTATCATTTTTGTTAATGGTGTCTAAAAAGTAGATGAAAGTTATGTCAACTCTAGTGGGGATTAGAAGATCGAGCTATTTTTAGGCCGGGTTTTGTCTTTTAGGTAGTGCTTTTTCATTAATATTTGAAATTCAATAATAAATAAGGTGTGAGGTTCATTTTTGCCTTGATTATTTATTTATTTTTATGACATTTTATCACTACCAATATTTTTTTTTTTTGTTTTGCTATCTCAATGTGTAAATAAGGTAGTTTAGAAAGGCTATGTTCTAGAAAAGATGTTCCAATTCTCTTTTGGAATCAAGTGCACATAGTATTATATATATTTATGTCTATTTTTTCATTTTTTTCTTTTTACAATAAAATTCCTCACGTGATTACCTTGTTATTATTGAGGTTAAGATGGTTCCTAGCATGTTTAACTTATTTATTAGCATTTATTCTTTTATAACTAAAACCTTTAGCAGATGAGAGGGATAATCCAATTTATATTAACTTTTCTAGACCTATCCCTTCTCTAGGTTTCACCTAACCTTTAGTTAATATCAAATTAAGAAATAAAATAATTTAGAAGGTGATAACATTCATTGAACAAGTCAAAAGTTATGGAAATCAC
Source organism: Erythroxylum echinodendron (assembly GCA_027575705.1). Lineage (NCBI taxonomy): Eukaryota > Viridiplantae > Streptophyta > Magnoliopsida > Malpighiales > Erythroxylaceae > Erythroxylum > Erythroxylum echinodendron. Next base: position 23,660,802 of record JANZXR010000003.1, read on the forward strand.
AAGTAAATAAAAGTTAAATTATGCCTTTATCTAGTTGACTTTTATAAGTTTCCATGCAATATAATTCAAAAAATTTCTAAAACCACGAAACCTTTAATCTAAATTTTTCTAATATGAAAACTCACCTTATTTTAAAAACCTATTGAAATAAGTTTTGATACCACATTTAAAATCTTAATATCAAACAAAGTGATTAATAGACTTATAAACTTTTATACACCTTAATAATTAATACATAAATAACAAAAAAGTATTAATAATACTTAGATTAGAAGATATGCTTCATGTTCTTGAATAATAGCATAACCACCTTTGGGAATAGCTACAAAATTGAGAAAATCAATTTATTCTCTTCTCTTATCTCTCCCATTATTTTAAACCAGCTTATAAATTATGTAAATCATTTATATAGGACTATAAGATAGTAAGGGAGACATACATTATGACAACAATATCCAGTGAGATTTTCACTAAAACGTGAGGTATAGGGAGGTCCAGTAGTACATAGCCTTACCTCTACCTAATAGAAAGGTTGTTTCCGATAGATCCATATGTAATTCAAATTAATCATAATATAAAATATAAATAAAAATGTATAAATGAAAAAATAAAATATGATGCAATAGATAATACAGTACATATAGAACATGGTAGTTTAATAATAAAAGATAAAATACGTAAATAAATAAGCAAATTAGGAAAAAAGAAAAGTATAATAAAAATCAAACTAGCCATTACAAGAAAGTAATTAGACTATGTAAAAAACTACTTAGGCTAAATAAACAGGAAGGAAGTTCTACGTTATCAAAATATTAAGACCAACTATGAAAAAAGATGCTTGAAGGAAAATATTTAAAAGGCTTAAGAGAACAAGAAAGACCTCTCTATGCAAATTCCTTTATCTGTATCCTAGTATGTCAAACTTTCCTATTACGGGACATATCTTTGGCAAGTTCCAGTAAAGCTATATCATTTTTTATCACTTTCCCTAGTTCTTATAAGCCTTTTTTTTTTCTCTTACAGTCTCTAAGTACTACTTTCTCATATTTTCTTACTAGAGTGTTAGGGTGTCTCCTTTTAACATTTTTGAACCATCTAAGCTTTGTCTCTCTTAATTTTTCATTAATATTGATCATCTTTAATTTTGTCTCTTACTAATACATTCTTGAACTTATCTCTTCTAATAAGGTTATACATCCACCAGATCATACTAATCTTCACCATCGTTAACCTATCACTATCTACTTGTTTGATGAGTCAACACTCTACCTCATATAGCATGGCCAGCCTAATCTCCAAACGATAGAATTTTCCTTTGAGCTTAAGTAGTATCTTCTTATCATATAAAACTCCTAATGCATATCTCTATTTAAGCCACCATGATTTAATACGGTGGACTACATCTTTATAAATCTCTCTATTGCTTTAGATGATAGACTCTAGGTACTTAAAACACTCTTTACGTGGTACAACTTTTGAACCAATCTTTACCTCCGCATCGGAAGCCACCCTATGGCTAAAAAAGTTACACTATATGCACTCAGTCTTAGTCCTGATCAATTTGAACCCTTTGACTTTAACGTATCCCTCCAATATTCTAGCTTTACTTTGACACCCTATTTTGTCTCATCCACTAAGATAATATCAACAAAAAACAAAATACATCAAGGCATATCCCTTTGAATATTCTTGGTAAGCTCATCCATCACTATTGAAAATAACAAAGGACTCAATGAGGAGTCTTGGTATAGCCTAATCTCGATAGAAATTTTTTTTATATCTCTTCCTATTGTCCTTACTTTAGTATTTACCCCTTCATACATATCTCTAATAACCCATATATAAGTCAAAGGAACTCCTTTAGCCTCTGTACACCTCCACATGATTTCCCTAAGTACCCTATCATATACCTTTTCTAAATCAATAAAAACCAAGTGAGGTTACTCTATCATTCTCTGTAATATTCCATTAATCTTTACGGAGATGTAAAGCTTCTATCGTCGACCTTTCTGGCATGAAGCCAAACTGGTTCTCCGAGATAAGAGCATCCTTTCTCACTTTCTTCTCAATTACCTTCTCCCACAACTTCACGGTGTGACTAAGTAGTTTGATTCCTTTATAGTTGTTACAATTTTGGATGTTCCCTTTGTTTTTGTATAGAGAAATCAACAAATTAAGTCTCCATTTATTCAATATTTTTGCGAACTTAAGGATAATATTAAAAAGCTTGGCTAGCTAAGTAAACCCTTTTTACCTATCTCTTTCACACCTTTATGGGTATCTCATCAGGGCCCTACTGTCCTTCTACCCTTCTTCTCCCTCAAAACTCTTTTAATTTTTTCCGTTATAATCTTCCTACAATGAGTCAAGGTATGAAACCTCTCAGACGTGCTAAGATAACCTAAAGAGAAGTTGTCATTTATGCCTTCATTACCAAGGCTATAAAAGTACCTTTATCATCTTCTCTTGATGTCATTTTCATCTATAAGTATTTCATCTCTTATACAACAAACTTGATCTAAGTCTCTTGTTTTTTGTTCCTTAGCTTTAGCCAATATAAAAATGTCCTTTTCTCCATCTTTAGTTTCCAATCTTTGGTATAATTTCTAGTAAGCTCTACGTTTAGCTACTAAGATTGTATTCTTCACCTCTTTATTATCCAATTTGTATGTTACTCTATTAGCTACTCTCTCTACCTTTGTGGTAATATCTAATAAAGCTTTATAAGCATCTTTCTTGATCTTAAACTTTTCTTGTACATCTTTATTCGATCGTTAAGACTCCATCTTACTACCCCTAGGCCCTTTAGAAACCCTCAAGATCTCTTTAATTGTATGGTTTAAAAGAGTTGCTACTCCCAAAGGAGACACAAATTAATTAGTTAAATATTTAAGCTTTACTATTAAGGCGTCCTAATAATTGTACACAATACCTATACTACAATTAATTAACTTATTGAAGGGACTAAGCTCATAAAATAATTACAAATATAATCAATGTTTATATGTTTTTATTTGACTCAATTTAAAAAAACAGTAATTAGTTGTAGGCTATATAAAAAATGTAACTCGATATTAAAAGGTTTTAAAGCAAAGGAAGTTTGACTAAAATTGAAAGTGACAGTTAGTTGCTAGAAAATGTGAACGAGGAAAGAGAACAAGTATTAAGGCAAGAAAAAAATAAGGCAATAATAGGCATAACTATAATGCAATTTGACAAAAAAGGCATGCAACAATCATCTCATTCACTTAGTTCCATCACTTTAGGAGCAAGAGCCCAAGCTCCCACTCAAAATATGTCACATTTCAAACATAATGACATTACATATATTCACACTCCTTATAGGTATCAAAAAAATCGAACGAGCATATCTCATTCATTCATATATTGTAGGCATACTCACTATATAAGAAAGGAGCAAAATTCCCATCATATATGATAGAATCTCTCCACCATCCATATATTCAATCAAAAAACCTAGAAATATATATGTATGTCAAAATTATGGGTTTCATTCTCATGGAAACCATACATATGATGCATGATATGAGAATTTCTTTTTGTGGTGACCATGGACATGTTGATAGGTTCTATTTCTTTAAACAAAAATTAATAAGCAAAACCTCGATGAGATAGATTGAAAAGAAGCGAAAAAAACTAAGCAACAAGTTTCGAATTTCATTTGGATACGTAAAACACATTTAAGTACCTTATTTTATATGTTTTAAGGAAAAGAGGAGCAAACGGTGTATGGATAGCGGATGTCCAAGATATTTGATTCATGATACACGTCAATTTGCAACTCTTAAAGCCAAAGATAGAGGATTGCCACTTTTGGAGACAAAGGTAAGACTTTTTTTTTTTGAAAATTTTAAAAATTGTATTTATAAATTAAGATTGAAGAACAACTATAGGAGAGTAGCAGTATTCTCCTTAATCTCCTATAGAAAAAAGACCACGTAACATTACAAATGTCAAATGATAAAATGAGAACACACTAACAAACAACTCAACTAAAGAGATAGCGTAGCAAAGACAAACGCACACGTTGTACAAAGGCAGAGTTGTTTCTAAAAGATGTAAAAAAACTCCTCCCATCTGCACGTCAAAGATAATAGTGTTTCTAAATTAGGGCTATAAGAACGGAGGCAATCCAAGGCTTCTCGACTCCCTTCCATCTAGTCAGAGGTGAGAAAGCTTAATCTTGGTGCATCTTTTCTTCTTCAATCTTCCTATAACCATAGATATACTAAAGTCTCCCATATTAGGGATATACCACAATTGAAGCACAACGGTGAGATGTAGTGGATGAAGGGGACTCGTGGAGATATGTTGATATTGAGGCTGAAAGAGAAATCAACTAACTAGGTAAGTGTTTACACCTACTTAGTTGTTCTTTCAGTTCTGTACATCCTTTGATTATCTTGTATGTTTGTGTGTTTTGAGCAAATTCATAGATTAGCCTCAAGTTATAAGTTCAAAGAAGCTAGGATGCTTCCGTTACATATCTGGTTGAGATTTTTGAGTAAGATTAGCTTTTTGAGTTCTCTTAGAGTTTTAGAGATGAGAGCCTCTTTGAAAGAGTTGGAAAAGGTAAGATAATTGGTATTGGCAAGTTGGTAAGAAAGATAACATCATGATTGATAATAAGAAAGACTTGGGCTAATTAGTCAAACATTTAATTCCTATTATTAAGATGTCTTAAAATTCGTACACAATAATTATATCTAGCTAGCTAATAAATCTGTTGAATAAACGAAACACATAATAGAATTACAAGTATAACTAATGGTTTACATGTCTTTATTTGACCCACTTTTAAAACAAAATTAAAAGTTTTCTATATGACCATAGAAAACTTTTAACTCAAGATTAAAAGGTTTCAAGGGAATTGAAAGGCAGTCTGACTAAATTGGAAGTGAAGTTTAACTGCTAGAAATGGTGAAGAAGGGAAGAGAACAAAGTAAAAGCTACAAAGATACATATGTAGTTTGGCAATAACAAATAGATGTGGCATTACCGGTAACAGCATCCTATGAATTTGGAGAGATTTTGAGTCTTAGACATGGAAACTCTTCGATAGAGGCTCCTATTAAAACCAAAAAAAAAAACATAACACAAAGTTGATCAATGTGCTTGGATCTACATTTTGGCTATAACCAGAAGCCCTGCTTGTTCATATTGCACGCTTAATTTTTTTTTTTGTTAGATACAGAAGGACTAAGAGAATTAAAATCTACAATTGTCAGTCACAAACTTCGCCAAAACGAGGTGTTCTGTAGATCCTGTGCAAAAATTGAAAAGAATTGCTCAGATAAATCACGGAGAATATGAGTTCCTGAAGTAACGAACGAAGCTAAAAACGCTAGCATATTTGCACACCAATTGCCTTCCCTGCAAACATGTTGCAGCTAAATATCTCAAACGCGCCACTTCAATTCCTGAAAACTCCAAATTTTTTGTGACACATCAAATAACGAGAGATTAAAAGAAGAGAGGATATTAATAACCTCCAATAAGTCTATCTCTAAAATCACTTTTCGGTGTCCTAAATTTTATGCTAATTTAAAGCCTATGATGATCCCACGAAGTTCGGCCGTAAGCGAGAGTATAGCCAATGCGTTTAGTTAACACACAAAGTAACTACAATTTCTAGAAGTTTGTTCAGTGAACGTTTAAATAATTGCAGTCAAAATACCAGAATTCCAGGTTGGGGAGCCAAAGGTGCTGACAAGAAAAATGAAGCATTCGAGATTCGAGAATAGAAGCTTTGCTCATCTAATTTAGTCAAATAATTCATTTCATATTTTATTGCGTACCCTCATTTATTATTGTATTTATTTTTTCAAATCATAGCTCATACAACCACATTTATGTCTAGATTTGCAGACCCACATGGATATGAGTGCATTGAAGCACAAAGCAAGGTGATTGCTTCTTGCAACCCAATACTCCAAAACAGCAAAAGAAAAATTGCCAGCATAGAAGCCTCCCCGGTACTTTGAAATTTCAGCACTCCACTTTCTCTCTTTCATTGTGGTTATCTCAGCTATCATCTTGAAGTTCCAAAACCTGATTTTCTCGGTTAATGATTGCTTTATATCAATTTACAAATCGGCCAATTGAACTAGGGTTGGACAAAGCGTAAAATACATACACTTCTTGAAATAAAGATCACGCAAAAGATGCTTTTTTGTAAAATATATCTACGGAACGCAGTCTTTAGGTGAAGAAGCACATATAAAAAGATGCTTTTTGTACAATAGATTCATGGAACGCGGTCTTTAGGTGAAGAAGATATGTGCCAAAAACATAGAATACATGCAAATTGAATGCTACGTGGAGTGAGAAATAAAGTAAAAACAAAGAAGAGGAGATACAGAGAAGAAAACAAAAGAAAAACCCTAAATATTAATGACGGAGTTGTATGTTGGCAGATGTAAACATTGAAGGAATGCAATAAAAGGTGGCTTTCTGATATAGTTGGGTAGGTCTGTGTTGTTATAGTGCTTTCAAAGTCATTTTATCTCTGCTTGCCTTCGGGTGCAACTCCAAAGAAACAAGAATCAGATACAACTCTTCTTCTCTTCGCCAATATATGAATCCAACGCCGGTAATGATGATATTGATTGTGAATCTGCACTAAGGGGTCCTCTTTTGCAGGTTTAATTAACCCTCTTCAACCACCTTCCTTCTTACCATATTTAAAACAGTACTCCAGAGAGAGAGACAGTGACAGAGACTGAGAATGTTTGTATGGGTGTTTGGTGATGGTGAGGGCATATCAAGAAAATTAAGAAGTCAGATTTGTTGTTGAGCTGTTCTATTTTTTGCTAGTTATGGAGTGCTGGTTACCTGAGTAGTTTCCTTCTTTCTTGGCACTGCATGAAACATGGGGCTTTTAGTAAGGAAGAGACGATTTCTAATCCTTTTTCTTCCTTTTCTTCTAACCCTTTTCTTCCATGGGAGATTGGCTTTTGCCTCTACTCTAAATTACACTGATTATAGACGAGTTAGTAGCTTGAGACTAGAAAGGATCCAAAGGCACTTGGAAAAGATTAACAAGCCTCCTGTCATCACCATAGAGGTACATCAACATATCTTCTTCACCCTCTCCAGTTTTAACATGAAAAGTATTTGTATGAGTTATATATTATTCTGGGTTGTTTGCAATATGATCACTGCCAGAGCCCAGATGGAGATATCATAGATTGTGTTCATAAAAGAAAACAGCCAGCTCTAGATCACCCCCTTTTGAAGAATCACAAGATTCAGGTACTAAAATCATTTTAAAAAAAAAAAAAGAAGATGCTCTCTCTTTTTTCACATGCAAGACATATCTTAACACAAAGAAAGAAAATTTGCCTTCCATTCTAGCATTCCTGTTGTTTAATTTGCTGACCTATGCATGTGAAGTATATATCAACATTTCGGTTTCGTGATTAGGTTGTTACGTTCTTTTTGTTCTTATATCCATGTAAACGAAGCATATAATTATTTTGCATTCTTTTTTTTAAGATGGTATTGGTTAAATCATGAAAAAGGGTTTACTTGTTTGGACATTTCATTTCTTCAGAGAAAGCCATCGGAAAGACCAAAAGTGATAAAAATGTCAAAAGAGAGAACCAACAATGGAGGAGAAGGAGCTCAGCAAATGTGGCATAGAAATGGGACCAGATGTCCAAAGGGTACAATCCCTTTACGGCGTAGCACGGTACATGATGTGTTGAGGGCCAATTCTTTGTTTGACTTTGGAAAGAAACGCCATTCCATGTCTCTCTTTAGACGCTCCGATGCACCCGACGTCGTAAACGCCAATGGCCACGAGGTACATAGAATTAGAATCACCTACTCTTTCTTCTACGATTAAACATTTTTAATTAAAACCGTGCGTAAACAACATGTAGCATGCGATTGCCTACACCGGAACGTCGAGAGAGGTGTACGGAGCGAAAGCAACTATAAACGTGTGGGACCCATCCATCAAAGAGGTCAACGAGTTCAGCCTCTCGCAGATCTGGATTCTTTCGGGATCTTTCGACGGTTCAGATCTCAACAGCATAGAAGCTGGGTGGCAGGTACTTGTTCCCTCCACAAATGAATTGTTTATATAAACTAGTGAGTCAAGCGTAGTACATACGTAATTTTGAATTCTAGGAATCAGTAAATTACATTAATTAATAATAATTTCTATTCTACTAGTCAGGTCAGTCCGGGGCTTTATGGAGACAGCAGGCCCAGATTGTTTACATACTGGACAGTAAGATTGAATGAGATCTCCTCCTCTTCTTATCCTTTGAAATGCTTTTATTTATAAATAATTGGTTTTTAAAACTAATCATTTAACCAAAAAGAATTATACGAAAATGAGACGGTATTTTCTTTTATTTTTATTAATGATTGTTTAACTAGCCAAGTATATTCCATTGGTGTTATATAGAGTGATTCATACCAAGCCACAGGATGCTACAATCTTCTGTGTTCTGGATTTGTGCAAACCAACAGTAGGATAGCCATTGGAGCTGCAATTTCTCCCGTATCATCCTACTCAGGCAACCAATACGACATTTCCATCCTGATTTGGAAGGTAAAGCTACTGATATCATCATCACTACTTTATTTAGTCAATATAAAGCTAAAGCTATTAGACAACACAACACTGATTATGCATTTAATGGATTTATTAGGATCCGAAATTAGGAAATTGGTGGATGAGCTTTGGTGATAACGATTTAGTAGGCTATTGGCCAGCTGAACTGTTCACACACTTGTCAGACCATGCAACCATGGTGGAGTGGGGTGGCGAAGTGGTCAACTCCAGGGCCAACGGTCGCCACACCTCCACCCAAATGGGCTCCGGCCATTTTGCTGAAGATGGGTTCGGTAAAGCTAGCTACTTTCGCGACTTAGAGATTGTGGACTCAGATAACAGTCTGAGCTCAGCCCAAGATATATCAACCTTGGCTGAGAACACAAACTGTTATAACATCAAGAGCTCCTATAACAATGAATGGGGCACTCATTTCTACTATGGCGGTCCTGGGAACAATCCTCAATGCCCATGATCATCTTCCTAACCATCCCAATTCTTTAATTATGTAATTATAGTTATGCTATTTCCAATTTTGTTTAAGCTAATTTTCAGAAAATGTTTTGAATATGTATCAAGCGAAATAATTACAACAATTTGTAGAATGGAAGTAGCAACTTTTTGGATTCACAATTTTAATTTCAGATGTTTTCTCTCTTCGTTTCATAAGTAGCTTGCTTTAATTCTAAGCTAGTGCAGAACCATTAACTAGGGTCGAATTTTACTATAGGAAGTTATTATGGCTTCCTTAATTAAATAATAATTAGGTAGTGAACATATAAGAAGTTTTGTTTATCGAACAAAGGAAAAGGAAATTTGATTTCCACTAGGGATGTGAAACTGAAACAAGAACCCCTGCTTTTTATGGTCATAAGTAGCCGTATGATAATATTTTGTATGTCCCTTTTCCTATAAATACCAGTGATATGGGATTCGTATCGTTCTGGCCGATACCGGCAAGAAAGTACCGTACCGACTGGAGACCGGTACCTAGATCCCAACTTCGGTACCTGCCAAAAATATTAGCCAGTACCGGAGTTTTCTGTTGGGTGCTGGCAGGTACCCAACATACCAGAAAATTCTGGGTAATTTCGAAATTTTTGAAAACTTGGAGGACTAATTGGCAAATAAAAAATAACCTAACTCCGCCCCCCCTCTTAAGCTCTTCTCTCTAACTCTCACCCCCTCTCTCTCACCCTCTCGCTTTCACCGTCTCTCTCGTCGACGTCTGGATCATCTCACCGCCGACAACTCTTGCTTGTTGTCTTCTCCAGTTCTCCTCCTCACCTCATCGTGTAGATTTGGGTTTGCGAAGTCCGCACTCCGCACCGCACCTCTCCTCCTCGCCGCACCACCGCAAGTTCGCACCACCACTGACCCTCCTGTTGGTCTATGCCCTACTGCCAATCGTTTTGGTTGTATTTTAGTGACAAATTATTTAAAGGCATTATTTATCTTGTACATATTTAGATGTATATAATAAAGTCCATGGAATAGTTATACATTGCAAATGATATTATAATGAGATTATAATTATAAGATTCATATTGCATTTATCTATTATTTCTAAATGTTCCTAGTTATTGTTCTATTAAGATTGGACATTAATAGAACGTAAAAATACTAGCACACGTTTTGTTTTTCCTTATAAAGGAAGTAGTCGATCTCATAGGATAAAGTATAGAGATACTTAAACAAACGTGTGGGTGCTTGTTAGAGAACAAGTTCACTGAACAGATCCGATATGAGAAATTCATTTGGAATATTACTTGTATGTCTATGGAATTCTCATTGTGATGATTGTATAAGTGATCCTTAGACTTGAGATCACCAAAGTTATCTTGTATTGGTATTGCTACGTTTTGATACTATCTATGATCTGTTTAATCATGGGCCATTTAATCGGTAGTCATTAGATGTAGCATGAACTATATGGAGATAGTTGAGTGATCAAGATAGGATTCATCACCCTAAAGTAATTAGAGAGAATGTTCTGTTGTTCTCGATTAATATTGATTCGGGTAATCCTTGGCTAAGTTGGAATGATACTTTGTAAATAGTTTACAAATATCATTAAATTGAATCAATAGTTAATGGAGGAGAACTAATATGATTAGACTCAAAAT
>JANZXR010000003.1:23672880-23694278 GCA_027575705.1 Erythroxylum echinodendron
AATTGGAAATTGTTGTAAATGGAATGAAATAGAAATAAAATTATGAAAGTTTTATGATTGTTAGAAACTTAGAATTGAAAATTGTTGTAAATGGAAATGGAATTATGATTATTTTGTGATTGTTAGGATTGGAAATTGTTAGTTATTGTTAGAATGGAAATGGAATTATGAATGTTTTGTGATTGTTGGAATTGGAAATTATTGTAAATGGAAGGAAATAGAAATAAAATTATGAAAGTTTTATGATTGTTAGAAACTTAGAATTGGAAATTGTTGTAAATGAAAATGAAATTATGATTATTTTGTGATTGATAGGATTAGAAATTGTTAGTTATTCTTGGAATGGAAATAGAATTATGAATGTTTTGTGATTGTTGAAATTAGAAATTGTTGGGAATGGAAAAACAATATTGAATGCTTTGGGATTGTTAAAATTAGAAATTGTTGGAAATGGAAGGAAGTGAAAAATGATATTATGATTGTTTTGTAATTGTTGAAATTGCAAATTGTTGGAGTATGTTTTGTGTTACTTATTATATGTGTTGAATGTTTTGAATTGTTAGCTTTGTGATTATCACAAAATGAGTTATATTATATAAGATGGATATGCATATTGTCATTGTGTACTGAAATTATGTGTTATTTATTTTTGTGTACAGATAAATAGAAGGAAGTTCAAATACTCCCGATCAACCTACTTCAGGAAGATCCAGTGATCCAGCTTGGGCTCACGCTAGTACAGCTCTGGGTCAAAAGAATCATACCATTTGCTTATTTTGTAACAAGCATTTGAAAGGTGGAGGAATCACCTAATTGAAAAGACATTTAGCTTGAGTTAAAGGAGATGTGGAAGCGTGTAAAAAACTAAGTTATGATGTGAAGTGGCAGATGAAAACATTGCTTGATGAACATCAATTTGAGAAAGATAGAAGGGGAAGATTGAATTTTGAAATTGGTAGTGGAAGTTCGTTTTCTAGTTTCCGTGGTGATTATGGAAATGTTGAAGGTGGAAGTGGTAGTAGTGGTTCTGGTAGTGTTCCATCTCAGCCTCAGGATTATGAAGAATCTGATCTGAGGAAGAGAAGAAGGCAGGCGACTAGTTTCTTTGCACCACGAACAACTCCTAGAACCCAACCTTCAATTCGCAGGACAATGCAATCAATAGATGTGACTCACAATGTCGATATGGCAGTAGCTAGATAGTGGTATAACACAGGTTCGTCATTCAATGCTTCTCAGTCTTATTATTATCAACCAATGATGGATGCAATAGCCTCTTATGGTCCAGGATACAAAGGGTTATTGATTGATGACTTAAGAGGTAAACTTTTAAGTTGTGCTGTTTCTGAAATTAGAAATTATTTGACTAAAAGAAGAGTGAGTTGGGGTACTTTTGGTTGTTCAATTATGTGTGATGGTTGGACAAATAGGAGACAAGAGCCTATTATAAAATTTTTGGTTTATTCTTCAAATAGCTCTATGTTTTTGAAATCTATTGATGCATCTGGCCTTATTAGAAATGCTGAGACTTTGTTTGGGATATTTGATGAAGTTGTGAATGAAGTAGGGCTAGAAAATATTGTTCAGTTTATTACTGACAATAAGTCCACTTAAAAAGCGGCAGGGAAAGGTTGCAGAATACCTATAATTCATTTTTTTGGACTCCTTGTGTTGCACATTGCATTGACTTAGTGCTGGAGAATATAGGAGATCCTAGGTATTTTCCTGTTATTGTTGAGACTATGCAGAAAGCTAAAAAGGTGACAAATTTCGTTTATAATCGTGCATGGGTTTTGAATTTGATGAGAAGGGAATTTACTAATGATAGGAATTTGTGTCGCCCTGCTGTGACAAGATTTGCAACAAATTTCTTATCACTTCAGTCTTTTGTTTCGTTAAAGAAGGAGTTAAGGCAAATGTTTACAAGTGATAAGCAGGTTGCATCTCAGCATGCTAGGTCTAATGCTGAAGTGGAAGTTTGTAGTATTATACTGGAAGATAAAGAATTTTGGTCGCAATGTCAATTTGTTATCCGGGTTTATAAGCCTTTGGTCAGAGTGCTTCGGTTGGCTTATAGTGAAGAAAAGCCAACAATAGGTTATATTTTTAATGCTATGGAAAGAGCGACGGAAGCAATCAAGGCCAATATAAAAAATAGGCCTTCTTTATACACACCATATCTCTCAATCATTAATGAGAGAAGGGAAAGACAATTATTTTCTCCATTGTTTGCAGCTGGGGCATTTTTGAATCCTAGTGTGTATTTTAGACTGGATCTTACAAAGCAAGCTGAAGTTAATAGAGGAATGCTTTTTATAATTACAACAATTGTTCCTCGTGATGCGATGCAAGATCTTTTAAGCTCACAAATGGAGCTTTCTAAGTTATCTTATGGAGATTTTGGAATACCAATTGCTATTCGACAAAGAAGAAAACTTTCTCCAGGTATTACTTATTTCCTATTTATTATTTGTTGAAAATTAATTATCATTTTATTTTGTTTATAACACTACTTTTGTTATCTTATAATTTGCAGTTTCTTGGTGGGATCAATTTGGAAATAATGTTCCAGAATTGAAAAAGTTTACGATTCGGATTTTAAGTCAATGTGTGAGCGCAACTGGGTGTGAACGCAACTGGAGCATATTTGAATTTATCCACTTAAAGAAAAGGAATAGATTGACGCATAAGAGGTTGAATGACTTGGTTTATGTTCCTTATAATTTAAAGCTTCAGGAAAGGTATGTTATTTTCATTATTATCATTATTAATTTTGATATAATTTCTTATAATTTTCTAATAATTAAAGTTAATTATTTACTAAGAGTCTCAATAGCACAAGCAGTTCAAATGATCCAATTACCATTGATAATATTGATGTTTTGGCGGATTGAGATTCTGAAGAATCCAATTTGGTTGATGTGAATGATTTGGATTTGGAAGATAATCTTGGATGGGACATGTCAATATGGACTATTTTGCAAATTTTAAAAATTTTAGGGACTATTTCATAAATTTAAAAAATAACCTGAAACGGTATCCAATACCTGTATAGTTCCGTTCCAGAAAACTAGTTTTATAAAATGAGAGTTAGAGATTTGTGTAAGGTTTCAAATATATGTGGATTATTATATTTTTTATGTAACGTAGTTTTAAAAAGTGAGGGTTGGAGATTTCTATAAGGTTTTCAAACATACGTGAGAGTTGAAACCATTTTTTATATTCTGTATTCCATTCAAATTAGTTTTTCCTTTCGAACACGAATAGACTTTAGACAAAATTGAATACCAAGGGTCTTATTATTATTATTATTATTTATTTTAATGAATTAATTATTTTGGTGTACTTCCACTACTAAACCTCCTTTACTACTAACAAGAAATTAGTATTATAGTTTTCAGTTTTACTTTCTATCCCTTCCTTTTTTTAATTTTAAATTCCAATTTTGGATCCTTCAATCAAGTTTTCCAATCCATCCAAGGGAGATAGGGCTTCCCAATCCTACCAAGAATTAGGGTGAGTTACTTAGTATTCATGATTTGGTAAGAATTACATATCCAAAAAAAAAAAAGGAACTTTGCCACGACATGTAGTTGGTTGACCTATGAAATCAAATCCACCACAACCATCAACTGAGCAGTGAACACATAGAAAGGGAAGGAAACCATGGGAGAAGTACTACACAATGAAGAGGAGATGGTGACACCCGGAGAATTGTTAGGGAAAGCTAATGAAGTGAAAGCTGGTAAGGGCACTTACGTGGCGGATTACCGCAACTCCGGGCTCTTCTGTGTCTTTGCTTCCCTCATAGGTCTCCGCCGTACTGTCTCTCCTCCCATCGACTCTTCCGACCAGGTATTTCTTTCACACTTTTAGCCCTTTTGACTTGCTCTCTGAGTTTCAGTTGTGTTCTTCGTGGAGCTTTATTTGGTTGTGCCTGGAACTGTTAACTGTTTTTTAAAATCTTTTTCTGGTTTTTTATGTGGACGCGATGGGGAAATTCAGTTCTTTTATTTTCTTTGGAGGGCTTTCAATTTTAAGGTTTACTGTGTTGGTGATAAAAAGTACGCCTTTTGGGAGAGCGCGACATAAAGGTGTGAACTTGAGATTTGGTGACGTTTATTATCATGTGTACCTATTGTCCATGGCAAGTGGTAGAGGGCAAACAGAAAGTAAAGTTGTTAGCAAGTGGTGGAAGTTTTGTAAGGTTCTTTCCAGAGGAACTTAAATGCTTTGAGGATTTTGGGAAGTTTCATAGCTTCATGTTACCTGCACAACCATTTAAATTTTATTATCAAGAAGCCATTTTCATGTTGTTGGCTTTTGTTTTCACAGATTCGGCTTTTATATCATTCTCTAGTTTTAATAAAACTTTATGCCTTATTAAAAGGTGTAGTAGGGAATTCTATTCTCTTGAAAACAATAATTTCAATCACTGCAGAGGCCAACTGTAGAAGTAACTGGACACAAATCACGTGGTGCTGTTCCTGAGCCTGGCTCTGTTGTCATTGCTCGGGTGAGTTTCTCTGGCATCCTTCTATCATTTTGTGGCTTGCTGATCTTTGATGGTAAAAATGGTGCAATGAAATTATTTTGGAGATATGTATGTTTTATAATTGTCTGTCAAATAATAGCAACTGTTCCTTTATATTTGCCAACATATATTTCAAATTGTCAGATTTTCAACTTTGAAATTGATCTGATATTGTTTTTCTTTCTGTGACTTTATAGGTTACTAGAGTGATGAGTAAAATGGCTCAAGCTGATATTTTGTGTGTTGGTCCAAAGTCAGTGCGAGAGAAGTTCACTGGAGTAATTAGGTATGCACTATTGAATAGATTCACTGAAGTTTAGTATTGCGGATGTAGAAATTTGGTTCCTTGACTCTGTAAGATTAGTTCTTCCAATTGTAGATGGATCCTATTTTTTTAGAGAGAAGCATCTTATTGCCTTTTGGGTTGACTAGGCTTCAACTTGTGCATGAAATTCAAGGTGCAACATTGGATGGCATATCAATTTGGATGTGAAGGCTTTTGAGTAGAATTTATGATCAGTAAATTGGTTGACTGAATATGAGTTATTATTCAAGAATTTGCTTAAAATTTATATGTCTTCTAGTGTCTTTGTGAGGAATGTCTAAGTTCCATGTTCTTTTGTTTATGTGGTAAAATATGCCTTGAATCTGTGCCTGATTTAGTAAAAAAACCCAGTTAGAGTGAAGAACTGAGTATATTTGTCTACAAAATTGTCCTTCCTTTTGTTTCCTGATTCAATCTTCTAGAATTCATAGGTGTCCTTTGCATATTATTAGATATCTGAACTTGGTTGAAAATATCTTGTTACCTCACATAACAATTGCTCAACTGGAATGGATCACACGGTCATTTTTCGTTTATCAACTTTGGCCTTCTAGCTCATCTTATGTATGTCTGCTAATTAATGGTATACAAAACAAAACAATTCATTTTAACAGGCAACAAGATGTACGAGCAACAGAGATTGACAAAGTGGATATGCACCTATCATTTCGTGCTGGTGACATTATCAGAGCTCTAGTTGTATCCTTCCCCTCGTATTTAAATTGGTATACTTTCCCTGTATAGACTACCATGTATTTCATTCTTTTTGATTGCGCAAAAGATATTAAAAATGAGCTCAAGTAATTTTATGCTTATGATAATTGTTGGGAGATGCTTGATTAGTAATGGACGTAGCATGGTTCACTCTTGAGATTCTTTAAACATTCTTTTTTTCCTCAAGTTTAATATACAAGTTGTCTTTCACTATTTGATGCTTTGTATAAGAAGCTCCAGATCTCTATCAGCCAAAAATACATTCTTTCTACAATTTGGTTGGTGTTATTGTTACTCACTGGTCAGTATTGGGAGTGATGGGCAGGCAAGTTGTTATGAGAAGTATTTTTTAACAACTGTGATTAGGTAAATTCTTAGGTGTCTGCATTTGAACTGGCTGGAGAAATTTGCTTTCTGGACATGCTAGTGGTTTATATTGTCCTTTGCAGGTAACTTAGGGAATTGGTTGCCTTTTGTGGTCAGCAAACACTTCGTATTTGTTCTTGTAAGAATATTATATTCAGTCTCTATCAGCTGATGTTTTGTACTACCGTTGCTCTCAAATTCTTAGTTGTGATGCTATCTGTTTTAATTTAGTCATATCATTAAGCAGTTAAAGTGTTTCTCCTTGACATAATTCTTTGAAAAGCTGTCCCTTGGAGATGCACGGGCTTATTATCTTTCAACTGCAAAAAATGAATTAGGTGTTGTATCTGCAGATAGTACAGCAGGTAAGTTCGATTATCTTTTCTCCTGTTATTGAACTTGAAAGCATATCATAACGGATGTGTGAGGTGTATATGTGTTCTGTGTTTCTTATTGCTTCTTCTTTGACCTCATAATTTACAAAACCATATCATTGCATACTAACTCAAGCTGCTCGATAAGTCGTAAATGATCCACTGTGAAAATAGTTACGTGCTGCACAAGAGTATTTGTCTGGCACATGTCCTTATTATCTTCCTAACTTGCTGATCCAGACATCTTGATTTTTTCTCATAGGTGCAGCAATGGTTCCTATAAGTTGGACGGAGATGCAATGCCCACAAACAGGCCAAATTGAGCAAAGAAAAGTTGCCAAGGTTGGCGGTTGACTGACAAAAAGATGAAGCAACTGCAAGTGCACTTCCTAAAATTTTCACCGTAGGAAGTGTGTTCAGCATAGTTATCTAGGAAGACAAGGTTTTTTGTATTTTATTTCCAGCTCCAAGGTTTAACATTTACAAAGTGCAACGATTTATCAATTTTTGTACACAATCAGGTGGGACTAATCATTTTTGTTGTGAACTAATGACTACATAATTCATTCATGCTGTGCACAATTACCTTTGAAAATCTCATGCATGATCATGTTATATACATAATTCATTGCCAAGTAAAATTATTTTATTCATTATGTGGGGATCCATCCAAAATGAGCCAATTACATGTGGAAGGTGAAGTGAAGTTTTTATCCATTAGCAACTACAAAATGTCGGGAACGGATCCTTTGTTTTGATTAATCAATTTTTATTCTATTTTATTAAATTTCATTGGGTATATATAAATGTGTGGCTTGTGTAGTGTAGTTTATTAAGTAGTTCACGGGACAGCCTAACTAACGATAACAATAAGAGGGTGTTAAACCCCAAAATGTCAGTTGGTACATTTGTAATCGGAAGAGAACGCAAGTACAAGATTTGGATTTTTGCATAAATTCCTAAACAAGTTTGGATATTCTCGTCTCTTATCCAAAATGGAAACTTGTGAGAGGGAGACCCGTAGCTGCCAACGAGTGCGTGTGGCTGTCAATTTGCAACCGAGCGAACACTACACTAAACACTGGCATTGCGACTTACAAAATGACTGCTGTTCCCCTCCTTCATTGTACACCCATTTTCTATTCTTCTTCTTCTTCTTCACCAATCCATCTCTTCTCTCAAAAGCAATGCCATGTCCATTCTCTGTTCTTTCTTAAACCCAGAAAGCTTCTTCATTTTAAACCTCTCAAAAACCCAAATTTTGCTCTCACAGAATCCCCATCAGACCCCCCTCAACCCCTCCTTGAGCAACTATCTGTAAGTATCCCTGTTCTTGCACCCATACACTTGCTCTTTCCTTGCTATTTCTGTTACAACGACATATTTGTTTATTTTTGCTGTTTTCATTTTGTGGAGTGCAGGATTGCTTCGATTTGCCACCAGATTATTTTCAGCAATTGCCCCGTGATCTGCGGTTAGATGTGAGTTGGGAAATCCTTGTTCTTTTCTGTTTCTCTTTAAAGGCTAAATTTGCCAGATGCTTAATTGGTACTTCTTCGAGTCTGTGTCGCTTGTTAATGTAGAAAGTTCTCTTTGGTTTGTAGTTAAATGATGCGGCTTTCGATCTTTCCAACGGACCGGTCATCAATGAGGTGGGGTTTTTGTGTTAGTTTCTTCAAGGCCATATGGGCTTTTTGGTTCTTTTAGGAGTTGTAATTGTGGATAACGAGTTCTGTTCAGTTTCGCTGGATGTTCTTTTCATAAATTGGTTTTGAGTGATTCTTAAGAAATTGCGTGAATGTGTAAATCTAGGATGAATAATTCAAACCCAGCTCCTTTATGCTTAATAATTGCTAAGCGATGCTTAATAATTGCTAAGCGACCATTTCACCACAATAGCTTCTTAAGTTGTTATATGAGGTCAACTTAATTGATTTTATATATTAGCTAATACACCCCCTCAAGTGCAAGCTCTTTAAGCTTGAGACTTGCACAGACTTACTCTACCTTGTGCTGAATAATAGGTGAGTCGTAGGTTTTGAACTTATGACCACTTGGTCACAGAGGCTCTGATACTATGTTAAGCGACTATTTCACCACAATAACTTAAGCTGTTGTGTGAGGTCAACTTAATTGGTTTTATATATTCACTAACAATAATAAAGGAATAAAAAGGAAAAAACTTGGTTAATAATTGTGAAATTTTCTTTACGTATCATAGATAGACAAAACAATTAGGTGTCCTGGAATCGTCTTCAAGACGGAAAATTGTGAGCATCGTGCTTATACTGATTAAAACCTCAAGCTCTAGAACCAGCTGGCTGTTGTCAACAATCAATAAAATAACATGAGCAATGGAAGGAAAAAGAACAAAATTTCTCACTTAATTGCCTAGCTGCAAGAGAAAATAGTGGGATATCATGCTGTACAAGAAAAGAAGCTACACTTTCTCAAGTAGTGGACTAATTGCTTGCAACTTCTTTACTGAGTTACTAAAGAACTTATCTGTCATTTCACTTTCAGTGTGGTCAAGAGTTGGGAGAACTCCTATTAAACCTCTCTCGAGCATGGGAACTGGCTGATACCTCAACTGCCCAAACTTTGGTAAACAAGCTTCCAATGCTGGAGGGCTCTTTGACTGACAGTGCCAAGTCAGGCAAGACAAGAAATATGCACTTGTGACTTCTTAGGTGGCTAAGAGTTTATTCTAAGCTCATATTACCTTTTTTTTTTCCTTTTTCTTTTCTGGTGTAGCATTTGGCAAGCGTTTGGTAACTGCTGGAAGGAGGTTCCAGTCCATGGGACAGTATGGTCAGGGTGAACTACAAAAGGTACCATAATCACTTCCAAGTTGGTGTGTTTTCTTTCTCTAGTGGAGTTGTTGTTTCAATTCTGTGCAAAACATATTCCTGAAAAATATATTCACCTTTTTAGTAAGATTTCAATAAATGCATGATTCTGAAGTTTTTAATATATCCCCAAGAAGGTGAGTGTCCAACTATACTCGCATAGGCTGTAAAATCTTCAGTATTGCTTTTGATCATTTGTCTAGCTTTTTCTAATATTCTTGTACTACATCCTAGGTTGCTATAATTTAGGAATATTTTTATGCATTTTTTATTATTTAACATCTAATATCAATCTTTCTAGCCTTCAATTCCTCAAAGACAAGACAACCACTTATGGCTGCTAATCCAAGAATTAAAGTATTGACCTGTGCCCAATTATAGTGTGCTATACTCAAAGTCGGGAATATATCATTTATGAACTAAACTTGCTGACTTTCACTTTTGACTATTATAGATTGCACAAGCAATGATTGAAACTGGGAAACTTTTATCTTCCAGTTCAATATCAACAACAAGAAGTGAAGAACCCAATAAAGAAACTAGAGTCTTAAAGGTAGGTCGTAATGCCATATTGTGTTGGTATGTTGTAAATCAATAAAATAAGTGTTGCATACAATAAATTTCTTTTCTGCAGTTTGGGGAGCTTCAAGTTGAAGTAACACCAGAAAAGGCCAACATAGGTGCTGCGATTGGATTTGTTTTTGGGTAAATATTCCACCTGGATGACTGAAATATGAATCTTCTTTTTCACGTTTTTCTAATCAAGAAAAAGAATGTTCTCACTCAACCTAAGATTATGAAAATGAAGGGTCCTTTCATGGGAGCTAGGACTGGGAGTTCAGAGTATTCCAGAGAGCTCGCTGCAGTATGCAAATGAAAATGCTTTACTGCTGGCTAAGGTTTCAAAATATTAACTTCTTAGATTTACTGGTAGTTCTTATCCTCATCCAACTTAATGGCCGCACGCTAAAAGGTGAAATCCGTGGATGCAGTCTCTAAGAGGAGCTCTGCTTGCACTTTGCTACTCATCTGCAATTTTGTCAGCTTTCACGAGTGTGGGACTTTTCTTACTGGCACGACAACTGAGTGCAAAGGAAAAGTGATGGACATAGCTCCATTCTTTCATCTATTATTGCTGGTTAGTGCTCCATTCCATCCATGCCACTTTGTTGCTCCCAGTTCCAGCAACATGACAAAAGAAGGATCCTGTTAGAGAGCTAGGTGTGTTAAATATGATCAAGGCATAATAGTGGACTTAATTTTGTTGTTGCCTATTCCCTTTTGAGTAAGGCATAGTGGTTGTCAACATTAGAAGTTCAAGTCTTGTCGGCGAGTTTTAAGTAATACTGTACATACTCCATACCAGATGCACTTGTCCGGGTACATGAAATTGGATCTTTCTCTAGATTTAACAACACATGAGCTAAAATGTATAATTAAGATATTTTCATTGTTGTAATTACTTTTCAACTGTTTTGTCAACAAACTGCTTCCTTAATCTATGTTCGGTTCAAACGGTGCCACCAAAGTCATTGAGAAGTGATATTCTTATATGAAACTTATGCTTGAGTTCAAACCGGCAGTAAAATGTAACGTTGAATGTATAGAGAAGAGGGGCACAAGTATTGCTGTACAAGTCCTTAAGGTTTTGATAGAAGTACAATGGAAATAGGTTTCAAGTTATTGATGCATATTTTTCTTATTTGAATTGATAACATTGAGAGCTTATTTAGAATTCTTACTCTTATTGATTCCTAACTTATTTCTGACATTTGCTTTTTTCTTGTTAAATCTTGAATCCATATTTTAAAAGTATTTGTTTTTAAGTCCTAAAGTGTTAATGATTCTAGAAAGTATCATTTTGGTCAGTTGGACAAGTCTCCTAATCATTAGATTAGTTACATCTCAATCTATAATATTTACCTCTCTATTCTCGTTTGTACGTATGTTAGTTCTTTTAAACAAAACATAAGATGAATTAACTTAAAAGGGTGTAGCTGGGTTTATGTGTGTTAAAGGAAAAATGTATACTTAAAAGGGTGTAGTCAGGGATGGATTCAGAAATTTTTTCTAATGAGGTAAAATATTTGAAGTTTTTTTTATGGGATCAAAATTTAAAATAATAATATCATTTTTATATGAAATTTTTTTGGAGGCAACATGAGTAAGTGCCCTCACTTCCCCCATTGTGCATCCTTCCTTGGGTGCTTTTATAACATTTACGGTTAATTAATATAATCTTTTATCTTATATTCTTTAGTTGTGACTGGCAAGTACACTGATATCGTGATTGAATTTTTAACATGGAATAAAGGGAAATCGCCAAGCTGTAGACAAACATGTGGGATGATAAAAAGGGTCACTAAGGACATAGTAAGGTTGCGTTTGTTTATTGTCTTCAGCATGTAGAGATGGAACAAGACAAAAAGTTAGAGACATAACAAAACAAAAATTGAAGACAGTGAGGTATTTAGTTGTGATGGACAAAACAGATAAAAATGTCTCCGTCTCAAGAACAGAAATATGTTTGGTTGCAGTTGACAGAACATAAAAACAGTGTCAATGACTAAAATACTCCTGCAGTATAATATGATTGGAAATATGTAACTCATTGATTATTTTAAAATGAATGATTTGTATTAGTAAAAAGGTTAACAAATAATAAAAATAACAATAACAATAAGAAATTAATTTCGTATAATAATAATAATAATAATAATAATGGTAATAATAATAATAATAGAAAAAGAAAAGGAAGAAAAATTAATAATAATCAGGAATTTACTAATCACAATAATAATAAAAAATTAATTATGAATAATAATGATAATAAAAATAATAATAATAAGAAAATCAATTTTGTATAATAATGATAGTAATAATTAATATTATTATTAATAAAAAATAATAATAAGTAGAAAATTTATAACAATAATTAATAATAACAGTAATAGCAATAATAATAATAATAATAATAATAATAATATTATTATTATTATTACAAAATTTATAATACTAATTAATAATAATAAAAAATAAAAAAATAATTAATAATAATAAGATAATTAATTTCGTATATTAAAATTAATAAAAATAAAAATAATAATAATAAGTAGAAAATTTATAACAATAATTAATGATGATGATGATGATGATCATAATAATAATAATAATAATAATAATAAGGAGTTTAATAATATAATTAAGAATAAAAAATTGCTCATATAAAGGAGGGGTATTTTTGACATTTTCTTATATTTGTTTTTATCTTTGGGACAAGAAATCTTTTACCACAGTTTTGGAAGGGACAAAAAATTTCTGTCCTTATGCTCTGAAGATGGAATAAAAATAAGTGAGGACAGTAAGCAAACATTACGAAGTACAAAACTTTTACGTCCCTGTCATCTGTCTCTACCTACGAGGACATCAATCAAATGCTACGTAAATGTGATTACAAGTTGTCTACAATATATTAGGACTGTCTTAGCATCAAAGAACCAACAATCAAAATTTTTTTTCTTCCAAAGGTACTGTTTTGAAATAAATTTCGGGTTAGTGTAATGTAGTTGGCTTGATTAGTTCAAAGCTCTCGTCGTTTCTTATAAATGGTGTCTTTCTACATAATTTGCAGTCTAAAATATGTATCCTAAGTTGTAGATTATGTCAACACCCAAACTTAAAATTATGTGGATGAAGTTGAGGGCACTGGTTTTGACAAAACTATTTAATTTTTCAATGAGCAGTCTGGTTTGTGAATTGTACAAATTGTTAGTTGAGCGATGTGATCCCTATAAATGAGGCTTTTTACTTCTTAATACCACAAAATTTTCTCCGAAATGTCTAATTAAGATTTTTTCATTCTTATAATTCATTTTGAACAACAAACTGCTTTCTTAATCTAAGTTAGATTCACCCATGCCAAGGTCATTAACAAGTGATTTTTCTTATAAGAAACTTCTATTTGAGTTCAAATAGGTAGAAAAATATAATGGAGAATAAATATACTACAACAAAATAGACATTTGGCTATGTTTTTCTAAAAGTCAGCTTTCAAGGCTTTTGCGACAATTCACGCAACATTTTGTGACGGTTTATGTATTTCATTGTCCAATATTGAGCCTTTGGCAAACAAATTCGTCGCTAAAAGTATATATTTTTGCGACGCATAAAATTATCGTCTATCGTCAAAAGTTGAATTTTTGGTGACCAAAATTTAAAATCGTTGCCAAAAGTTAATATTAAAAATTTCAAATTAATAACATTAAAAAGATAATTTTTAATGCTAAATATGCTTAACAATCTGAAGGTTAATTATAATTGACATTTATATATGATTTCACATATTTTTCATTTGCTTTTTTTATAAATTTTTATAAATAGATAATGCATTAAAACTCAATAATTTTTTTTAAAAACTATAGATTTATACACAAATAATTCTTTAATAATGCCTATTGTACATAGTACACCTCCGTTCATACAAATATTTCATGAAAATATTGAGCATCTAAAAATTGTAAAGTGTTTTCAAAGTTTTAAACAAATTGATAAAAAACACATGATAGTTAATTTAAAAAGATAAAAAATTCTTAAATTATCTTTTTGGATATAAAATATAAACATACCTAAAATTTTAATATTAATAAGATCAAAATATAATAAATTTAAACATACTTAAAATTTTAATATTAATAAGATCAAAATCTAATAAATTCAAGTTGACTACTATTCTTAATCATTAATACTTATTAACAATAAAATAATAATAAATATTAATATTAAAATGTGGTAAGCAATATTATATAATGATATAGTAAGTAGTACAAGATTTTAATTAGAAGTTTAACAATTCTTATAAAAGAAATAATAAGTAAAGTTTCAAGTTTATTCCATCGAAAAGGAAAAGAAATAATTAATTTTTTGCATTCTAACTGACATGAGACTCGGTAGAAAAAGTAAAGAAGTTCTGTATATCTAGATTCTTAAGAAAGGTCCTTCCATATTCAAAGGCATCAATTGAAGTAGTCAAAGATCTTCCCTCAAGTGTTGGGTTACTAACACCCTTTTGCAACAAATTCTTGACTTCAACTAAACTAGCAGAAAATATACTGAATGAATCTTTAGATACAGTATGGATCACTGAATTAGATAAACCGCCAATAGGAAGCGTTTCACTTAAGAAATAATTAGTATAGAACTTAAATAGCTAATTAAGTTAAATAGTATAACAAAACCAAATTTGAGCACATGCATAACTGATTGAACAGACATAGCATTTGCAATCGACAACTGCTCAAAAAGAACCGATTATTCCAATCTTGTACCGATCATCGAGACATTTCCACAACCTTCATTTTCATCTTTATTCTCTTGAAGATTTGAGGAAGCTTTACACAACATATAATATATACAATCAAATGTTCATCTGATAGCTTCCTAACAGAAAATAAGATAGAAATAATTAAGGAAGAGAGGTAAGGTCGGATATGGAAGGCAAGGGGTGATTAGTGTTTGATGAGAAGATTTGTTATGCATCGATTTTTTCTTCATTAGGGAGAATTTTATCTATTCCTCCTAATGTGGCTCATTTATACCATTGAAAACTAGTTGCTACATTAAAAATTCGCGATGAATTAATTTTAATAGTTTTATTTTCAAAAGTTAATTTACCATGGTCGGCCTGCACGGGCCACGGGCCAGCCCCGCCTGCGGCCTGACAAAACGACGCCGTTTTGTATTTTTTAATTTAAAAAATATAGACGGGCTGGGTTTGGCCCGACCGGCTCGTGACCCACCAGGCCATGGGCCGACCACGGCCGGGCCACGGGCCTGTCCATCCTGACCCGCGCTGGCCACAGGCCAGCTCGCGGCCTGCCTTGAATGAGTCGGCCCGAGCCCGGCCCGGCTCATTAACATGTCTAACAACATAAGAAGAAAACAAAACCCACATAAACTCCAAAATGTAGCAGAAAAACAAAGAATAACAAAAGAAGGGTACTTGAAAATAGAAAAGAAGAACAATACCATAACAGGACACGATGTTCATTCAATGGTGACGACCACGACACAGGAGGTAACGACCACAAAAGAGACGATGCTTCTTTGAAAACATGGTTGCTAACACGGAAACAAAGAGAGTTTATTTTCGTGTTTATAATAACCTAGTAGAAAACAAAATCGTTTGTTGTTAAACAAAACAACGTCATTTTTTATTAATTTCGAAGAAATAAACCATAAGGTGATGATTCAGATAATCGTCGTCAAATGGAGGCCCATTAACATTTAGTTTGACCGTTGACGATGAAATTATATAGAATATATAAATTTTTTATAACAATACCAAATTTATATATAACAAATACAGAATTATGATTAAATAGACTATATAAGATATGAGAAAATTTATCTATTATCTATACATTCATAAATCATTATACTAGTTACAATCATTATCTATACATTCATAAAACATTATATTAATTACCATACGTAATTATATTTATTGCAATATAATTTAAAAATAATTACAATGTAGTAAAAAATGGAAATGAATATTACATATTAATATCATATTCTTAAAAATTAAAATTAATATTATGGACAATGGTCGTAAGTCTAAAAACAAATTTAGTTAACAGCAATGTCATTTCTTCCAATTTATAAAACTAAATTCACAAAAGTAATTTATATTTTTGATTAATCTCTTTTAAAATATATGATTTGAAAATTTATTTTTCACAAAACTTTATTTATTAAATATAAATCACATACTATTTTATATAAATAATATATTCCAAAAATTTTACTATATTAAAAAATTATCATAAATATGAAAAGAATTGGCGACAATTTTATAAAATCGTTGCTAATGCTAAAAGGCATCAACGTTGGCGATGAATACCATAAATCATCACTAATTGTGAACAGCAAACGACGTCATTGTTGTTTGCGACTGCAGCATTTGAAAAATTATTAGAAAATAACGTTGTTTGTTTTAACATCAAATGACATTGTTGCGGGGCTTTGGCTTCAACTTTTTAATTCAAACGAAAATGATGTCGTTTGTTTTAATAACAAATGAAACAAACGACATCGTTGGGGGGGGGGTGACATGTTTCTCCTTCTAAATGAAATAAATTTTGTCTTTCTAAAATGTCATGTATTAACAAATTAGTTGACACAATTGAACTACTCAATTAATTCATCACCATAATACTTAAGAAATGAATATTGGTTGTCCTCCTTTTGCATTGGATGACTGTTTGTTGCATTCGTTGATCTTGCTTAAGTGTAGGTCTTGTTTTGTAAGCTTGACTTCAAAGATTTACTAGTTGGTGTAACTAACTCCATTATGCTCTAAGTTATCTTGAAATCCTTTAACACCTGTTCCTAAATTCCCAATTAGCCATAGTGTATCCTTTCTTGTTACTTTAACTTTCCAAGTCTCATTCAAGCATTGCTAATTGTTTGATCGACTAACATGAACATTTAATTTTAATTTGTGTGATGCGCCTTTTGGTTTAAGGTTTTGTATTTCTTCTAATGGCTTAACTGAATCAAACTAGGGCCAATTTTATAATCAGTTTACTAACTTTCGTTATCTGTCGTCCGTCATCTGTCAGTCATCGCCTGTCGTCCATCATCTTAAATTGTCCCTCCGTCCAGGTAAGTCGTCAAACTTTTGTTTAATTTTTATGTTCTACTTGAATAGAGAAGAATTTGTGTGAATGGAAGGGGAGAGCATGGGTTTTTATACGTGAACATATATTGATTAACCAAGAACTAGTAACATAAGAAATTCATGAATAATTATGGATAACTTGAGAAATAGTAAACCCTTAGGATGATATATAAGCTGAAAACCCATCATGTAACTTTTAGGAGGCTTATCAGTGAAATATTTCATAAGCCTAAGAGTTACAGCAAGAAGATGCTTTATTGATTTATGTGGTCTAACAATGCCACATGATGATGATTTTCAAGATCTTGATCATAATAACTGAAGGTAATAAGAGTGTTGTCTATATTGTTTGAAATGTATTGGTGATGTTTGAGTTATGTTAATGGATAGAAAAGCGTGGTAATATTTGAAGGTGAACTTTGGAGTAATAATATGAATGCAAAGATACTTAAAAGGAGGCCAATTAAGTTTGTACATTGAAATTAAGGAGACCTCTTTTTAAAGTTTTGGTATCCAACAAATGCAAATTAGTATATACATATCGTGGAAGAAGATACATGGTTGTGTAAGAAGATACATAACCATGTAACAACATAAATATAGTCATTTATGTAAAGCAGATTGTTAATGTTTGAGTTATGTTTATGTGTACTGTTGATGTTTAAATTATAGATATCCAATATAATGGCACATGATAGAGACAAAAGGAAGAAGGGCAAGCACTGAAATTGTTCCTCCTCCATAAAAACAAGATTAATCAAATCCTAGCCAATAATAACAATAAACTTCATCCACTAATGAAGCTAGTCAGCGACAATCTCCATCTGCCTCAAATAGTACTGAGGGATCTGTAAGTTTGTATCTTTAACACCTATAAATTGAATTATGGTCAAATATATATTTACATATTTAATGAATATTTTCTTATTATTATTTATTTATTATCAAGTTCTAATACTGCCATAAGAAAAAGAGGTAAATGTATAACGAAAAGTTGTAAGTTGTAATGAATGAATGTTGCAATGAACAACAAGTTTTCTGTACATATTGATACCTCGCAAGGTCATCCTATAGACAAGATTCAATTAGCAAAATTATCTAGTAAGTTGGGGGTAATTGTTAGGACTGAATTGCCTTGCCTAAAGCACGCCAAGCAGTTGAAGGAAGATAACTTACTGGAAAATGTTTTGGATAAAGTTTCGGTAAAATTTCACTTTATCTAATTATATGAAATATTGTTTTACTTATTTAAAGATTAATTTCTCTTTTACTTGTTATTCACAGACGAAATTGAATACTGTCGATATTGACAACCCTGATGTTTCAAACTGTGTGACTTTATTATTGAAACAAAAGACTAGGGATCGTCGTTATCTACTCCATTAATGCTACAAATCATTGCATTCCGATGATGAGGCAAGGAGACATATTCCTGAACAGATGTCTCCATAAAAATAGAGCCAAATTTGTGATTATTAGGCCTTTACTAACGTTAAGGATTGTCTTCTTTTACTTCATATTTGCTTCCATTAATCTTGTTACACAATTTAATGACTATTTATTTTCTATATTTAGGAAAAGTGTGAAAAAGCTAAGGTTAACAAAAGAAAAATAAAAACTCCTCACAACCAAGGCTTCAATTTATTTGTTGTTCGGCTAAATGAATATTTAAGTTCTTTTTTTACAAGTTATAATTATATAAATAATTTGATTTTTTCTATAAAATAATGTTAGAAGGAACTGCATGGAGAAGATTGTGGAAGGAACTACATGGAGAAGAGTGTGATAAGATTATACTTTACAAACTAACACACTATAAGAAATGTGAAGGCTAGATGTCTGAAGAACTGCACAATAATTATGTAAGTATAAAAATTTGTTTCAATTTTAACTTTATTTATTTATGCAGTACTAACTAATAATATTTGAATTGAATATTGATTTTTTTAACAATTTTAGAAAAGGATGCAGAAGTTATCGCAAACATCAATGTCCAACAGAAATGAGCCAAATGTAAATGACATTTTTAATAAAGTGCTTGGGATACGATTCGGCTGCATCAAAGGTCTTAAGTTTGGGCTTAAGCCAATTGCATTATCCTTATTAAAGCCAATATATGTTGACTGTCTTGAAGAGGAGAACCAATCACTGAAGGCTAAATTAGAATTTAATGATAAAAGTTGGCCAAGTTTGAAGAGTACGTCAAAAAATTACTTGGCCCAAATTATGTAAGCAGTGAAGATGAATTATAATTTTTATTTTGTGTATAAGTACTTTTTAAATTGTAATTAACATATTGTAGATGGTCAAATTTAATGATATTTTATATTTATAAACAATGCTTCTAATTTTTAATTGTTTTTATTATATTTTTGTATAATAAATTATTTAACAAAAAATCTAAATATTACATACAATAACATGGATTAAAAATGTCATCAACAATTATAATTAACATGATATCATATTTAGGTATAATGAGTATTAAAAACTTTTGGTTACATTTTAAAAAACGTAGCTAAAAACATTTGACCATGATTATGAAAATGTAGCCAAAAATTTTTGGCTGTGTTTTTTAAAATATCACCAATAAGTTTTAGCTATGCTTTGTTTTCGTCAGTAAAAGTTATTAGTTACGATTTTGAAAACGTATCTAAAAGTTATAGGCGACGATTTAGAAAACGACAATTTCACTGAAACGTATCTAAAATTTTGGTGACAAAAACGAAGCAGGGCGAAAAGTTATAAGCGACAATTTAGAAAAAGTCACCTATACCTTTTCGCTATGAAAACTAGTCGTAGTAAAAAACAGTTAGAGACGATTCAATGAAAATGTTGCCTATAGTTTTTACTCCATGAATTTGGTAACGATTTTGATGACAAAAATAAATTGTCGTTAATTAGAATTAGCGACAAATTTGGGACTTTAGTGACAAAAATTGTCGTAGTGATAGAGAAAAGAGAGGCACGGGTACTAATTTAGAATGAACAGTCAAGTCCTTTAAGATTTCAAAATGAGAGAATCAATAAACTTATAAAGATATTAGCAATGTTTTAATATGAATTATAATGGAAATATGGAAATAGGTATCTAGTTAGTGATGTATATTCTTTTATTTGAATTGATAACGATAAGAGCTTATTTAAAAGAAAATAGATACATTACAAAGGGTTTTCAAATTATTGTTTTGTAAATGAAAAATTAGTATAAGTATAACGAAATTAGGTATCCAATTTGGTAGTTAGGTATATTTTTATTCAAAATGATAATGTCGTATAAGTATTACGAGGGGCTTTGTAAAGGAAAAAAATTGGATATTTTTAATAATGTCATTAAAACCTATAAGACAATTAGAAATGGGGTAGTGATTCCATGTTTTTCTATAAAGATGTTCATTAAATTACTTATCTGTAGTTTAGTTTTTTATATAAAAATAAAACTAAGTAATGCAAAAACTTATTAAGGTCTTTTTATATAAAAATAAAACTAAGTAATGCAAAAACCTATTAAGGTCTTTACACTCATCAATTTAAATATAACATATAGAAAAATAAAAAATATTTAATGAAATAATTTTTCCACTAACCCAAGCCCCTAAATCTCTTATCTAACTCGTCATAATTTCATTTTTCTCATCAACTAATTCCTACTCTTATTTACTCCCAACTTATCTTAGACAATTGCTTTTTGCTTGTTGAGTCTTGAATTCACATTATTTTTATAATTATATTAGGTATCCCAGCTTAGCCGGACTAATCTTAAGCCTCTAAGACCCCCCCTCCTCTCCCAAGAACCCTAGGGGATGTAAATCTGGAATCCCAAGATCCATCGGGTTCCTACGTAGCCTGTACACTTCTGCGCATAAGGAGTTGTCACATACTTGATTGGTCGACTGCTGATTGATCGCTGGCCCCCTACTCAGCATCAGGTTCCCAGCAGCCCTCGGGTTCCCTAGTAGCTTCAACTCCCACACTGCCGCTGGAAACGAGATGTCCGTAATTGATCCGATCAAGGAGCTATGCCCAGGAGGCTAGAGGATCATCAATAGGACAAATTTCCCATTTTTCCTCCTTTGGCGTGACTCGAACTCAAGACCTCCTGTAAAGGAGAGTCTTAAGTGAGGAGCTGACGCCATTAGCTCACTCCTCGTTGTCTTGAATTCACATTTTGAAATTATTTACTGTTAAGATCTAAAGTGCTAGTGATTATAGAAAGCATCATTAGACAAGCCTTGTAGCCATTAGAGCAATTACATATCAATATATAATAATTACTTCTCTCATCTCACTTGTATTTTAGTTCTTTTAAACAAAACATCAATGAATTTCATTAAAGGGGTGTAATTGGGGTTAAGTTTCTCAAATATCAAAGGACGAAGTGTGTACAATTTCTATTAAAAAAGTGATCACATTATATCTTTTCATATTCTAGAGGTTTAAATTAAAAATTTACATCACTTTTTTTATTATGTCACTATTGTAAGGATTTTTAATCAAACATGTGAGCTTATATGTGTATAATTGTGTATAAAGGCTATCATATAAAGTTAAGCCC
>JANZXR010000003.1:23702755-23713964 GCA_027575705.1 Erythroxylum echinodendron
GTAGAGACCGGGCTATATTTTCTAGTTTTATGATGGGCCAAACTAGAAATTAGATTAGGGTTTTACCCTAATAAAAGAGGTTATGGTCCCCAAATTAAACGTATGTTTAATTCTTGTCTGAAATCCCATCATCAGAGAGAAAACAGAGAGATCAAGGGAAAACTCTGGTGAAAAGGCTACGTTCTAATTTGGAAGACAAACCTCAAGATTCCAGTGCAGATTTCACAATGGATTCGGTATGCTTCTACTTTTATTCTATTCTTGATGATTTGATATGAATGAATCCTAAATTTTAAAGAGATTAAAATCCCTACAACTATAGCATAAATCATTATATCATCTTCATTAATGTTGATAATTTTGGTAGTCGATGTTACTTCTATTGATAAACAACTCATTTGAATTAAGAATAGGTTAGGTTAATAGATATAATCTTATTTCATAATATAGAGTACTTGTGATCTATATTAATTATGACCGAAGCTGAATGGACATTAAGGCAACATTGTGTATCATTCCTTGGATAGGATTGTTTGGTTATCATAATATAATGGATTTTACTATACTAATTATGCGGTAGTGTCAATTCTATGTGTTTTCGTGTCAACATATTATAGATAGGGTTATATTATTTATTAATTGGAGTTGTGTCCCTAGTCATGAGTCATTTTTCAGATTGTTCTAATTGGTATTAAGTGGAAAGCTTGTTGAGGATATATTAGAGGAGTAGTTTCATGGATAATATGTAACTATATTTAATTTGCTTTAGTAAGTTTTGCGAAAGATAAGTGGGAAGAACCTATCTATACTAATGTATTTTACTATCAGAAATGGTGTCGTGGATAATTTACGTATATTTAAGAAGATCTTCCTATAATATATGACTTGCATAAGTCATCTCAAGGACTAAGTCACTAGTGCTCATAACATGTAAGGTTGATAGATTTAATTTTTTATAATATAATCTTTTGTCTTATATTTTTTATTACTGAGTAATGAAATAAAAATTTAGAACATTTTAAGTTCATACTGATATTATGATGAATTTTGAATATGGTATAAAGGGAAATTGCTAGGGTGTAGAGAAATATGCTGGATGAGAAAAGGGGGCAAGGTGAAGGAGATTACAAAATATCTACAATATAGTACGACTATCTTAGTACTAAAGAACCAATAATCAAAAAAATGTTTTTAAAGGTATTGTTTTAAAATAAATTTGGACTTAGTGTAACATAGTTGATTCGATTAGTTCAAAGCTCTCATCATCTATGATGTGTTGTCTTAACAAAAGGTGTCTTTCCATATAATTTGTAGTCTAATATATGCACACTATACTATGGAGTACATCAAAACCTAAACTTAAAATTATGTAGATGTAGTTGGGGGCACTGGTTTTGACATACTATTCAATTTCTCAATGAGCAATCTTGTTCATTAATTATACATATTATTAGTTGAGCAATGTAATCTCTATAAGTGAGAGTTTTTCACTTCTTAATATGATTGAGAATAATGTGAAGAGAATGGATCTTTCTCTAGATTTAACAACATATGAATTAAAAATTTTACTTAAATGAATTTCTAATTAAGATTTTCCATTCTTATAATTTATTTTGAATAGTTTCGCTAACAAACTTCTTCCTTAATCTAAATTAGATTCACCTATGATACCAAAATCACTAACAAATGATTTTTCTTATAAGAAACTTCTATTTGTGTTCAAACAGGCAAAAAATGTAATGTTGAATAAATAGAGAAGAGGGGCAGAGTATTATTGTACAATCAACAATATAAGTATTAAGAGTGGTTTTGTTAAGGAAACAATTAGAGACCTTTAATAATGTCACTAAAAACTATATGACAGTTAGGAATAGGGTTGTGATTCCATCTGTTTTATAAAGAGGTTCATTAAATTACTTATTTATATATATTTTTAAAATAAAACTAATGTGATTCCATGTGTTTTATAAAGAGGTTCATTAAATTCTTATTTATATTTTAGGGTTTTTTAAAAAATAAAACTAAGTAATGCAAAAATTTGTCAAGATCTTTACACTCATCAATATGAATATATAACATTTCAATTTCATTTTACTCAATATGAATATAACATATCAATTTATTATGTCACTATAACATAAACCATTATGTTATCTTCATTAATGTTGATAATTTTGTTGTTCAATTTTACTTTTATTGATAAACAATTCATTCTAATTAAGAATGAGTCAAGTTTAGTGGATATGACCTTATTTCACAATATAGACTAGTAAACTATGTTGATTATCACCAAATTTGAATCGACATTAAGGAAACATTGTGTATAATTCTTTGGCTAGGATTATTTGGTTATTGCACTATGATGGATTTTACTATACTAAACGAGTTAGTGTTAAATCTATTTTTTTGGTGTCAACATATCATAATGTGATGTGATAGGGTTATATTATTTCTTAATTAGAGTTGTATCTCTAGTCACAATTCATTTTGTAGATTGCTCTAATTGGTATCAAGTGGAAAGATGATGAGGATATATTAGGGAGTAGTTTAATGGACAATATCTAAATATATTTAATTTTCTTTAGTAAATTTTGCTAAAGATAAGAAGGGAAGAACCCATCTATGCTAATGTATTTTACCATGAGAAATGATGTCATGGACTATTTATGTATATTTCAAAAGATCTACCTATACTATGTGACATGCATAAGTCATTTCAAGGATTAAGTTACTGATGTTCATAACATTTAAGGTAAGTTGGTATAATTTTTTATGATATAATCTTGCTCTTATATTCTTTAGTAGTTATTAATGAAATAAAAGTTTAGAACATTTTGAGTTCATATTGACATTGTGATTGAATTTTGAATATGGTATAGAAGGAAATCATCTAGGTGTAGACAAATATGTTGGATGAGAAAAAGGGTTACTATAAGTACAAGGTGAAGAGGATTACAAAATGTTTACAATATAGTAGAACTATCCTAGCACCAAATAACCAATAATAAAAAAAATGTTTCTAAGTGTAATTTTTGAATAAATTTTGACTTAATGTAATGTAGTTAGTTCGATTAGTTTAAAGCTCTCATCATCTATGATATTTTATCTTAACTTGAGGTGTCTTTCCATACAATTTGTAGTGCAATATATGTATCCTAAGCTGTGAAGTACATCAGAACCTAAACTTAAAATTATGTTGATGCAATTGAGGGCACCAGTTTTGACATACTATTCAATTTTTCAATGAGCAATCTAGTTCATGAATTGTACAGGTTGTTAGTTGAACGATGTGGTTGTTACTTGTGTCTAGAGTATGGAATACGAAAGTGTGACCTAACTTTGTCTTCATATAGCTATTAGGTTGTTACTTGTGTATAGAGTATGGACTGTGAAAGGGTGAATGGATGGAGTACGTGGAATGTGA
Organism: Erythroxylum echinodendron; assembly: GCA_027575705.1. Lineage (NCBI taxonomy): Eukaryota > Viridiplantae > Streptophyta > Magnoliopsida > Malpighiales > Erythroxylaceae > Erythroxylum > Erythroxylum echinodendron. Next base: position 23,706,180 of record JANZXR010000003.1, read on the forward strand.
ATGGATAGAGTTTGAGGAGATGGTTTGACGATCTGATGGGGTGTAAAATTGTGAATGGATGCTTTAGTCCTTTGGTTTGAAGATATAGTTTTGGTTGTGCTTAATGTTGGACATTTAACTTTACATTTTAGTAATTTTTAGGGTATTATATTTTAGGAAATTTGTGATAAAAATTAGAGCATGCAAGCTTTTATTTTATGTTGAAACGATTTTAGTAATTTCCTAGAGCAACAAAAATTGTTGTTTCCTAATTTAGTTAAGTATTTAATGTTGATTATGTTATAGTTTAGAATTTTAAATGATTTTTATAATTATAGAATAAATAACTAATTAAGGTTTGGTCATTTGAAAATTTATAAAATAAATTATAATACTTAGATGAGTTGCTTTCATACAAATTATAGATAAATAATTTATTCAAAATTTAAATTTATATCTTCTAGTATTATAATAAAGTTATTTTTGTAATATACAATTGTACGTCATCAAAGAAACATATAAGTTGCAAGAAATTAATGTAATTATGTTTGATGTAAAATAAAAATTATATAACATAATTTATTGATATATTATTTTGTAATTTTAAAATATTTAAGGACTATTCTATGATTTTTTTTTAAATTATCCAAAATGAACTTAATATTAATCGGTACTAATATTGTGCTGGACAATGATTAAATCTAATATCAATACCTATGCGGTATTATTTATAGTTTACAGTTGCATGCAAGAACTTATGTTCCGTTTTAAATTTAGAAAACTTTAAGAAGCCAACATGTAGTTAAGTTTCATGGTAAATAAGCTATGGTCATGATGATTATGTTTAGGACCTAATTACAGACTAGGAAGTGCTAAATATTTAGAAAATTTTGAAACAAGCAATAATTGCCAACTGGAGTATGGAGTAAATTGGATTGAATCACTAGCTGCTTTGCTTTGTCCATTTCCGTGCAGTATGCAATACGGTAGTAGTTAAGACTTTACCCGCCAAACGCCATGAGAAATGGTCACACCTTCAATCACAAGTCGTCTCTGGAACTCCAAGATACGCCAATTCCTAAACCAAGGCAAAGCTCAGAAAGCCCTTTTGCTCTTTCGCCAAATGAAACGAAGTGGCATACAACCCGACAACTTCACCTTTCTCTTCATTTTCAAAGCTTGTGCCATTCTGTCCAACGTCACCCAGACCCTATTATTCCACACTCATGTGGCTAAATCCCCATTTCTTACTGATTCATTTGTGCAGACTTCCTTGCTTCACATGTACGCTAAAAGCGATCGCCTTGACCTAGCGTTCCAAGTGTTTGCGCAAATGCCCAAGAGGGATGTCGCATCTTGGAATGCAATGCTTGTGGGTTTCGTTCAAACTGGTGATTTTGATACAGCATTTAATATTTTCCGGGAGATGAGGCTTGGGGGTGCTTTACCAGATTCGGTTACAATCATGGGGTTGAGTCAGGCAGTGTCTGAGGTGAAAAACTTGGAATTGGCAAAGGGCGTTCATTCATTTGGAATACGAGTTGGTGTAGATTCTGATGTTTCTGTTGCTAATACTTGGATGTCTTTATATGCAAAATGTGGCGATTTGGAGTTTGCTGAGTCCATTTTTTATGGAATTAAAGCATGCTTAAGGAGTGCGGTTTCATGGAATTCTATGATTGCAAGTTATTCAAAATTTGAGAAATATGTTGATGCTTTGAATTCTTATAAATTGATGCTACATGATGGATATAAACCTGATATAAGTACGATTATCAGCTTGCTTTCCTCGTTTGTGCAGCCTGAAGCTGTATTTCAAGGTATGCTGATTCATTCTCAAGCAATCAAATCTGGTTTTTGTTTAGATGTTTGTGTGGCTAATACACTTGTATCAATGTATTCAAAATGTGGAGTTATTGATTGTGCAAGATATCTATTTGATGGCATGCACGACAGAACTGCTGTTTCTTGGAGTGTACTAATTGCTGGATATGCTCGAAAGGGGAATGTAGATGAGGTATTGGCTTTGTTTAATGCTATGGAAGCAGCTGGTGAGAAACCTAATTTAGTTGCCATGCTGTCCATAATTTCTGGTTGTGGCCAAGCTGGTATTCTTGAACTTGGAAAATGGATGGATGCTTATGCTGACTCTAATGGGTTAAAAGACAATGCTGTAGTTTGTAATGCCTTGATTGACATGTATGCAAAATGTGGAAGTATGCCTGATGCTCAAGAGGTCTTCTATGCTATTTCAAATAGAACAATTGTGTCTTGGACTGCCATGATTGCTGGTTATGCCTTGAATGGACTATTTAGAGAAGCATTAGACCATTTCTATCAGATGTTGAAGGTGGGATTGAAACCAAACCATATAACATTCCTCGGCGTCCTCCAAGGATGCAGTCATGCTGGTTTCCTTGATAAAGGAAGGGAATGCTTTAACATGATGACCAATGTGTACAAAATAAACCCTGGATTGGACCATTATTCCTGTATGGTTGATCTTCTTGGACGTAGGGGAAAGCTAAAAGAGGCAGTGGAGTTGATTGAGGCTATGTCTGTTAAACCTGATGCTGCCATATGGGGAACACTGCTTAATGCTTGCAAGATTCACTGTAACATTGCAATTGGTGAATATGCAGCTCATCACCTTTTCAAACTGGAGCCCCACAAGGCTGTTCCATATGTTGAAATGGCTAACCTGTATGCATCAGCCAGAAGGTGGGATGGCTTTAGAAGGATAAGGACAATGATGCATTTTAACAGAGTAAGGAAGAATCCAGGACAAAGCTGTGTTGCAGTGAATGGAAAGAGTCATGCATTTACTGTTGATGACAGAGGTCATCATGAAAACAAGCTGATATATGAAGCTTTGGACACTTTGATGTTTCATTCAAAGAAGGTTCCATATGACATCGTGATGGAATTCCTAAATATGAACTAGAATCAAGTGTTATGCTTGATATCTTATCATGGAATTGCAATATAGCAGAGACTTTGAAGGAAGCCAAGGAGAAAGCAGTGAAGATCTGAAGTTAACTTCTGTGTGTGCGATATCCTGCTTGGTACCTAGCCAATGCTTCTCCAATCTTTGAATCATCAGTCTTCCAATGCTGAAGGACTTTTGAGAACATACCGCGAACTGGAAGCATATCCAACTTAGTAAGTCTGGATACCTAAGATTTTGTTCTTAAGCCGCTATTACTCTTTTTTCTCCTTTATCATTTGGGATGCATTTTATTTCTGCCGCAAGGAAGTTATAATCCATTGGAGAATATGATCAAGGTAAATTGCAAAACCTAGTATTATCACTCGCAATTAGGTGTGCTTTATTCACTGATGTTGTCTTATCTCTTATTTTCATTATAGCAGGTTAAAATCCAAATTAGCCTGTAATATGTATGAATACACCATTGTCCAAAAAAGTGTTAAACCTAGGTCCCAATTATGAAGTGCCAATTAGATCACTCAAAAGTGAATTCACCCCTCGGTGATCAAGCAAAATGAACCCTGAGAAGTAGGCCAAAGTTGGAAAAGCATCTGCAGAGCATTTCCCAACCTGTGGAACTTGGTGTTTAACTTAAAATTGAAATTAACAGATGCCATTTTATGGTTACTTTAACATGCATCGGCAAAGCTCCGGCTAGGTCCAAGGAGACAGTAATGTGTTAGCTTTAATATGGAAGCTTGAAATGTTCAAATTTTAAATCTCCAATCATTACTTGTGGGTTTCTTATATATGACTGATATCTTTGTGGACCTTGGTATCATTCTTTTGAAACATGATGATGATGGTCTTATGGTTTCTGATCGCGTCACAAGAAAAGTTAAAGGGATGGACATATGTCAATTGTAGTATGCTTTAACTCAAAATCATTAACATACTGATGCCTAAGCAATTTTGTCTACCTGTTAAAACATACTATGACTTGTGGCTATGGTTTGAACCATTTGGTGTTTTATACGATTAACTATTGTGGATTGCAGAAGTGATGATGGTTACAACTTGAAAACTTTGGTCTCTTATTTTGTACCACCAGCTACTGAAAAACTGGAAGAGAGAAACCTGAATCCTGAATTCAGATCATATTTCTGTGGATATTTGGATTTGTTAAACTCAAATTAAGAGGTTATATGTAGTAATCAGTCTCGATCTTTCTGTAGTTTGAAGAGCTTCAAGTTGAAGTTACACTTGCAAAGGCTGGTTTGGTACTATTGATTCTGTTTTTTCAGTAGACATTCTATTCCTACAGTGAATTATCTGTTCCATCTAAATTGTAACTGGGAAAGTGAGAATATTCTTAGATCGGATCCTAGCCTCCTATTATGAATTTGTAGTGTTTTTTTCCTAGCAACAAGGTTTAGGGAATTTCAGAATATTTCCAGGAGCTCAGTATGCAACATTCAAATGGCAATGCTTTGGCACTGGTTAAGAATTTAAATGATTTATTGAATTTTACTTATTGTTTGACATCCTTGTAGCCCGGGTGGATACTAACATAATAATAACTTGAAATTGGTAGATGCAGTACCTGAGAGAAGCTCCAATTGTTGTCCTGCAGTTATCAACTATTTCATATGCTTTCACAAGTGTGGCACTTCCTTACTACCGAAAAAAACCTAGATCAAGAACTCCATGGAAGCCACATTTTCCCAAGTTTTCTTGTTAGCTATCAGGTTCATGCAACAGGAAGGGTGATGGTAGTTTTTGTTCTAACAATGATGTGTTACAAGACAGAAGAATAGAAACCACTCTCAAAGAAACTTATGGGAGGACAATTGCCTGAACTTTATAAGGCTATATGGACATCTGGAGGATTGAGTTTGCATGACTGGACGTGTGCAGGTGGTATTTGCAGATGGCCTATAGAACTCGACATCAGTGGCTATCCAGGGAATCAAATCATTTTTTTTTTCCTTTTGATGGGTCATATGAAGAAATCATTCAACACTAAAGCTTAAGGTTTTTTGGTGAAGCTCAGGAATGCATCATACATCATTCTAGTAGGTGAAATGGGGATAATGAGCGTATGTTTCCGTCTATTTTGAGACACTTAAATAGCAGGAGTCTCCATAGCCTTGAAATTCATTGTAATGATTGACATTGAGAGTCCACAGCTTCACCAGGAATGTGTTCCGAGTTATTTTAAGCTATGCCTATGGTATGAGTAATTTTCTCTGGTCAATGCTATCATGTAATAGTTACTCGTTTCTTAAACTATGGTCATTAAAATTAGATGAGCTTGCATAGTCAAGGCTTCAAAATTCATAGGAGTTGCGAATTAAAGTGATTTTTAGAAGTTCTGAATTTTTCTGGTTGAATATATATCTTATGTTACTTACAGGAATTGCCATATCGTCTGTATAGTATTAAAGTTGAATATCAGATCTTCTGGAGCATGAAGAAATCACATATTTCAGCTGCCCTTATGTCATGGAATTTGAGCATCTCAGGATTTCAGTAACGCACCCGAACTTTAAGATTTGTGGTTCAGAGTGTAACCTACATGTTTTGGGAGACTTGTTTGTTCACAGCTTTGTATGTCCAACTTGACTTTGGAGTATTGTTTTCGATGAGTCGACATAAATAAACAAGAAGCTTTGGCTAGCTAGTTAACAAGGAAGCTGTTGTAGTTGTGAATGAATAGGTCATCAAACAGTCGCATTACATCTAAATTGCTGTCTCCATCCGGGCAGACATAAACTTACGTACAGGTAAGGCATCTTCAACGTATATTTAAACACCTCTGTTGATTTTGGACCTTGGCGTCGCACAGATTCTTTAAACTATGTGGCTTTTGCTTATAGATATATAATTCAGATTCTTCAGCACACAAAAGGGTTATCTAAGTGAAGGTGTGCGGTTCAACTATGCTGTCACGATCTGATGAGGCAGCAATTTGGTGTTAGGTTGCCAATTGCTTGTTTCAGATATCATTAAGTTGACCAAATAAATAAAATAAGAAGATACTATCTACATTTGTTTTTGCTTGAGAGGGCCGCGTCCTTTGCCTTCTTTTGACCTTGGCATCAATGTCGTTGTAAATACTATTACATTAGTCATTTGAACCATTTCTGTTGTATTTAGCAGTAGAGTCCTAGTTTAAAATAGTTGTTGTAGTATGTTTGAAAGGTTATGTTTTTGTAAGCAACAGAATCAGCAAAGTCAAGTGAAGCTTTGAATATTCATATTAATTCTTATGGTCTTTCCAGACTTTTTTGTTGTTGTTGTTGTTTATAAAGCCTAGAACTCGACATTCATTCCTTTTCCTCTTCTTTTCTCATAAACTTTCATCTAATTACAACTTTTGTGAATGAATATATACTACTTATTTTCCAAAACGTAAAAACTCTCATCTAATTAAGGAATTTGTCCACACATTTATTCTTACTTAAAAGTAGGTGTAATATGCAGTAGTTTCTTGTTCTTAAATAGTTCAAACTTAATTAATTAAAATTTTAATCGAATGACTTAGTAATATAGTATAAAGAGGAATTACATTTTGCTTATAATATTTTTTTTGTGTCAATGCATATTTGATCAATAACATAAGTTTATAAAACAATTGATAATGCTAACAATTACACTATATGGTTATCAATTCAAATACATAGACGTTTGGTCGGACGCGTATTATATGACATGTGCATTACTGAGCGTTAAGTTATTCATTATAATATTTATATAACAATTATACTATCTTAGTTTCTATTCATGTCCTTAATCTTTAATTAACGCTGATTTCATCGTTACAACTTGTTTAGCATAATAAATGAGACCTTTAGTAGAGTTGAAACGACAACTCTAATTGTTATCCTAATGGAAGGTCTTCTTCATTAGCGTCGTTCGTCAGTGGCATCATATATTATTTGATTCAATGAAATATGATTTTACAATATATATATATAGAATAACTAAATAATAAATTAGTTATGATAGACTATTATGAATAAACCAAAGTTCAAATGGCATGCCAACTAGCTGTAGTTAAGAATAGTTGAGAAGTGAAAATTGACAAATAGAATCATTTAATACAATTAACACGTGCCTAAAGCATCAATGCAAGCCAACTCCTGGAAATCCCTTACCATCACACGCGCGCGCGCACAAACACAATATTTTACTATTCTTTGTTATTCTTGTCACCGTTTATGTGCTGAATACATTGTGTTATTTCCCTTTTTACCCGTTTTATGATTCCCATACCGTCACACACACTTAATATTTGTAATTCGTTTTGTTTATTTTACTACTCTTTCTTCACTATATGTACTCCTTCACAAACCGCTCCTTTTTTCAGTAACCCTCCTCTCTGATCACTGTCTCTTTCTGCTCACCATGGCCTCATTTACTTGCTCAGCTTCAGACCTAGCACCACTCCTGTCCTCCACAACCACTGCAAACTCCACTGCGGCGGCGGCCTACCTCTGTTCTCAGTTCACCAACATAGCCAATCACCTCTCTGACACATCTTATGCAGTCAACAACACTTATCTCCTGTTCTCTGCTTATTTAGTCTTCGCCATGCAACTGGGGTTTGCCATGCTTTGCGCAGGCTCTGTTAGAGCCAAGAACACCATGAATATTATGCTCACCAACGTTCTTGATGCTGCTGCTGGTGGCCTCTCCTACTATCTCTTTGGCTATGCTTTTGCTTTTGGCTCTCCAAGTAATGGATTCATCGGTCGTCACTTCTTCGGCTTAAATGACTTCCCCTACCCTCTCGCTGACTACAGTTTCTTCCTCTACCAGTGGGCCTTCGCCATAGCTGCTGCTGGTATCACCAGTGGCTCCATAGCCGAGAG
>JANZXR010000003.1:23714064-23728828 GCA_027575705.1 Erythroxylum echinodendron
GTGGTCGAACCTTGGGCTGCAATTATATGCGGGTTTGTGGCGGCTTGGGTTTTAATCGGTTGCAATAAGTTGGCAGAAAAACTCAAGTACGATGATCCTCTAGAAGCTGCCCAATTGCACGGCGGATGCGGCGCATGGGGCCTGTTATTTACAGGTTTGTTCGCCACCAATAAGTACGTGAATGAGGTGTTTCCAGGCAACCCAGGACGGCCGCATGGGCTGTTGATGGGTGGTGGTGGAAAGTTGCTGGCGGCCCAAGTCATCCAAATATTGGTGATTATAGGGTGGGTGACGGGGACGATGGGACCCCTTTTTTACGGTCTTAACAAGATGCGGTTGTTGAGGATCTCAAGTGAAGATGAGACGGCAGGAATGGACTTGACCAGACATGGAGGTTTCGCTTATGCATACTCTGATCATGACGAACCTTCGCTCAAGCCTGTGAGTGTGCCTGGCTTGGTGATGAGGAGGGTGGAGCCCAATTATGAGAGCTCCCCCAATCAGAACTCAGAAGTTGTGTGATGATAAAGAAAAAGAAAAGAATATAATGACTCTGGTAGATGATAATTAAGAGTCCGACAGTCCTAAGATAAAAGGAATGTGAACTAACTTTAGTCTTTGAAGGGGGATTTTCTTTTTGTGTATTCTCTGTAACTCTTTAAGTTTCAGTGATAAAACTGAATGCTCGGGTTCACTTTTTCTTGATCTATGAATGTATCATTATTCTCTCAAAGTATAAAGTTGATTAGTCTTCTAAATTTTGTAGATTAAAATCGAGTCTTAATCCTGAAATCTGGGAACTCAATCAGTTGTATTTAATCTAACTACACATGCTAATGATTGTTGGCTAACGCCTTCAATTAAGACAAACTGACAACATAGTAGGTTTGTTTGTAAGAACTAATACATACACGTGGTGTCAGGTTAGCTTTTATTGTCCAATAACAGAGAACTACGGGTAGTGGCTGTTATGCAACTATCTGACAAGAACAATTCAACGACAGATGATATGCCTTGGTTCTAAGAGACAGACTTGCAGCCATCCATTCTACGTGTACATCTTTTTAGAAGGAACCTATTCCTATAGCTTTACTCATAGAATGAAAACGTACAACTATTTCGTACCTGTTAGTTTCGACTCGTGCATCTTATCGTTTCTAACTGGCTTGGTTAAATGATTGAATTATATATGCGACCAAGAAGATGCTGTTGGACTATCAAATTGTTCTTCCACTAGTCCTCAGGCTGGAAAATTCTGATTCCAATTGTTACCCAAAGGCTCATAATTGGTGGTACACATACAATTAATACAGATATTGAATCTAAGGTAAATCTAGAGATTGGGATTTTGTATCATAGAGAGGAAATCAATTAGTTATCCATAAGCTTGCATATATTGGCCTCCTTGCAGTGGATGGAAACTGTTGAAATGTCACCAGGATATTTGTTTTTTAACTTCCCAGCCAAATGATAATGGAGGAATGCTGATCTGATAAGCGACCAACTTTTCACCTATCTCATCCAAAGCCTCCATACTACCACATGCCTATATATTTTTAGTGGGCTTACGGTCACCAATGTTGGAATTTATTCTCAACCACCAGCTTTTGCATGGACACACCAGGTCTAGTGTAATTCTCCTTTTCTTAGTTTCCTTGAGAGAATTGATATTTGTTTGTTGATTAATTTTAACAGAACTGTCGTAAAAGTGGCATAAACACACCAAGATAGATGATCTTGGTTCTGCCTTGGGCATAATAGTTTGGTTCTCGTCGAATATTCTAAAAGAGAACATTTTCATGAAATAGTCATCAATTGTGTGAAGGGGATGGCGACTTTAAACCCATGGATAGAAAAGAAAGGGTGAAGACGTTGTGAGATATTTGCAGACACTTTCACTCCTCCGTATAGATTTAAGGATAATGGTAACAAGAATGAGAATGAATTAAAATTATAATAGTTGGTTAAGAGAAAATAATGATCATTGTTATAATTGACAGTGGTTAATTTATAAAAAATATTGATAAATAAAAATTTATTATATTTTAATTTATTATATTTTGATTTATTATATTGTAAATAATTAATCACAATATACTGATTAGATATTGTAATTAATTAATTAATAATAATATTCTAACTAATTATATTTTCATTAATTAATTAATTACAATATTTTAATTAATGAATGAATTATATTTTAATTGATTAAAAATAATATTCTATCTAACTATATTTTAATCAATTAATTAATTACAATGTTTTAATTAATGAATAATTATACTTTAATTAGATATAATTAATTAATTATAATGTAATGTAATTAATTAATAATAATATTTTAAATGATTATATTGTAATTAATTAATTATATTGTAATTAATTATTAATTATATTATTTCAATTAATTATATTTTAATTAATTAATTAAAATATTTTAATTAATGAATGAATTATATTTTGATTAATTATATTGTAATTAATTAGTATTAAAAATATTTTTAAAAAAAGAGTCAATACTAAGGAATGAGTTCCATTTATTTACTAAATGGAGGGTATGGAGGATTTCCTAAAAGTGAGATATCAAACTATTGCTCCTATAATAATAATCAACAACTAACCATTCACTTTTTATTTCTTACCTATTAATCCCTTTTCAAACTCATCAACTAAACACACCCCTTAGACCTTTGACCCCATCAAAGTAGACATAAGATATTATATTTTTTTTTTCTTTCCCATATAACAAAAGGAAAAAAAAGAAGACATCGGCAATACGACTAAATATTATTAGTTGCTTTTCAAGATCATCGCTCAAAGTTTTTAGCTAAGTTTTCATAAATGTAGCTAAATGGAAATATAGCGAAAACATTTTAGCTACATTTTTAAAACGTTGCCAAATGTGTTTAGTTACGTTTTATAATGTATAGTCAAATATTTTTAGCTATATTTTAACCAAATGTTATACATTATTGTAATAAATTATTTGTTATATTTTTAATTCGTATTATTGAACAATATATTTTGTATATAATGTATCGACATATTTTTATTGTAAATTTATTACACAAATAAATAGTATAAAATATTACTAATTCAAAATACGAAGCATTGTATATAAAAAGTAAAATGTCATTAAATTATACTAACGAAAAGTTTATTCTTCGCAATACAAGATTATAATTATTACTTTAACAATTCTTATAGATAAAATAATAAATAAAGAGACCAATTTACAAATTATAAGTACTCAAATTACAAAACAATTAGAACATAACTTGAACGACTACCTAGTATTGCCCATGTTGACGATCCTGTAATAATCCAAAAAGCTTAGTTAAAATACACTAAAAAGATTGTGAGTATTGAAACAATAGGTTTTCATTAAAGCAAACATCATATAACTTTATCATTCACGACATAATCACGAAGCAGTTGCATCCTCATCAATTCTATAATCTTAAAAAATTATTAAATTTAAATTATAATACAAACATGAATTGAAAGAAAAATATAGGAGATATAATTAATACCCTTCGCTTTCCTCTTCATTTCTATGATAATCTAAGCCAAGTAATTTTTTGAATAATCTGGGCTAAGTAATCTTCTGATTAACATAAAGGTAAAAAATGACCAAAAAGATAATAAAACCTAATCTAAGCCAGATTGTGATAGTAACTGGTGTGAACCCACCTAATAATAAAACTTAAAGAACCTAAGAAGAAGGTTGAAATTTTACTAGTAAAGCTAAATCATTTTTTTTAAAGGAATTGACCTATTCATTATAAAGAATCAAGAACCAAGTTCAAACAATATTTTGAACACCGTAAAGAAGGAATTCTTTGATACAATCATTGGAGCAGTTACAATGCTTTGGTTCTAGCAATAATTGGAACAAAGAGAGGTGTTTTATTAATTGCCTAACATAAGAAGTGAAAGAGGAAAAAAGGGAATCAAAAGTATGTATAGCATGTTTTAAAGTTAACACTTCTTCAATAGATCTCAACAAGAGATAAAAAAATATTTGAGGAATTAGTCCAGTAAATCCCCCCAAAAGAATATTTAACACGAGTTAAATCTGTTCAGCAAATGACTAACACAATCATACTTGAGCATTGTCCTCTAATTCTAATTAACATATGTAGCAATTGTTTAACTTATATGTAGATATATAGCCATGTAAAATGAATTTATTGAGTACTTGAGACAGAGCAATTATCATGATAGTTATTACTTAACAAACTGAAGTTAGCTTTTTTTTTTTCATCTGCATTCTATACTTGCCATTCTCGAAGCAAAATTTCACTCATGAGTCTATTATACTTAGCCACAAATTCATTTTTCCCTAAAAAAATGGTCACAAAACTACCAAAAAATGCACTTACAATTAGTTCACTATTTGGCTCGAGGTAATGTAAGGAAGCCAGTTGTTCCCTAATAAAAGGCTTCAGCTCCTGGTAATCTCTTTTGATCTGCAATTATACAAAGCATTAACAATTAAATGTAAATTGATTAAAGCTTGTAGCGACGTATAGAATCATATAAGTGAATAGAGCAACTAGGAAAACAATTCTTGTATATAAAAACAAGAACTACCTTATAGACCCATACAAAAGAAACAAGGTTAGATTAATCAATTGTAAAGCATTTGTAGGATGTGACTCTATTATTGTCCTACTTCATTCAAACATTTGTCAAGTATTTGAAAACATCACTATATATGTGTGAAGTGGAGTTTGATAGCTATAGAGAGCTTGAATTACAAAAAACATTTAAAAAGGACTTGATTATGAATACATATGTAAGCCTTTTTGATACACGATCATATAGGTTCAAGTATAATATGATTATATTTTACAAAAAAGGATTTCATCCATAAACTGTTATAGTAGCTCAATTAATTTCATTAAAATAAAAGAAGAAGGCTTTAGTAAATTTGTAGATAAACTCTCCTTAGTTGTATATGTTGTATGTATTAGCTCAAGAGTTATGTTTAACGATTTTGATGTTAACTTTATAATATTTCAAAATTCAAATTAGATTTATTTCCTTATATAGAAAATGATATAATTCTTAAAAAGAAATAAAATCATAGGATAATTGCTTCCTTTCTTGCAGGAACCTTCTTTAAGAACTTGCCTATTCAGAAATGGTTCCATAATATCCAAAAGTGTGGTCTGATGCTGACAGAAAAAATGCACAGCTGAACGCTAAAACAAAACATCATTTGATCTGTGCACTATCTCTAGAAGAATATAAGGAGATATTCTACTGCTCTACAACAAAGGAAATGTGGGATAAACTACAAGTCACCTTTGAAGGAATGAATGAGGTAAGAAACATAGAATAAGACTTTTAGTGCATCAATATGAAACTATTGGCATGAAACAAGGAGAAACCATAGATAATTCTTCGAACGGTTCAACAACATCATCACAACCTTAAAGAACTTGGGAAAAATATATCCCAATGATGAACTCTAACAAAGATTCTAAGATCACTACCAAAGGATGGAGACCAAAGGTGACAACTTTGGAAATTGCAAAGGATCTCTATACCATCTCACTCGACTGGCTAAGAGGAAACTTGATGATCCATGACGTTGAGCTTAGGCAAGATGAAGGATCCTCATATAAAAGAAGAATGACATTAAAAGCAATTGATGAATCAATCGGTGATGAAAGCAATACTGAGTTGCAAATAGATGGAGATGAAGGATTCAATTTTATGGTCAGAAAATATGCCCGCTTTTACAAAAAGAAGTTGATGAAGAAAAGAGAAGGGAATAGGAAAATCGAAAATAACAGGTCCCTACCAACAGGCAACAGCAACAATAGTAATATAAAAAACATTCAAATCGTATGCTATCACTGCAAAAACCCTAGACACACAAGACCAAAATTTCCCCTTCTTCAAAAGGACAAAATAGAGAATAGAGAACAAAAAACCTAGGAAGTAAGCGATGACTACAGCCTAGTCAGATGAAGATTTTGAAAACTTTGAAGAAGATGAGCCAAAAGAAGTCAGTAATGTTTGCTTTATGGTTGAATTAGGAGATGATGAGGTATATTATTCTAAATCTGATACTAAATTTGAAGAATTATGAAGCGTATATCATGAATTGTATGATTAGTACAAAAAAATGACAATAAAGTATTTCAAAGAAGTTGAGAAGTCCAAGGACAATTAAGAAACTTTGAAGAGTAAGATTAAATCATTAGAATCCATGAATGAAAGTTTGACAACTAAGTATGTCTCTTGAGGATGATTATAAGCAAAAGGTTTCTGAAAAAGAAGTTCTGGAAGAAAGATTAGCGAGGTTGGAAAATACTTTATTTGAGAATGATTCTGATAAGGTGGGATAGTTAGAAGCAAAGGTTATTTCTCTAAAACTTGAGAAAGAGAAATGTGTAGGAAATATCTTATCTTTAGAAAAAGATCTTGCAAAATTTTTTAATGGAAGAAATAACCTTGATGCACTACTTAGTAGTGGAAAATGCATTTTGATAAAGCTGGAACAAGTTAAAATGAAAATAATAATGTTAAGTCATATAAGAACTTCTTTGTTAAATCCAACATTAGCTATAGTCAAAACAACAAGAACCTGATACATGGTAGAAATTATGGCAATTCTCATTCATCTATTTTATACTTGTTTTGTGGTAGACATGGTCATAGTAGTCATTCTTGTAAATTTTATAAAATAGAGAAATTATCTCAAATATATATTTGGAGACCGAAAGGTCAAGCTGCTAATCTAAAAGAGCCCAAAACAATGTGGATACCTAAAATGAGATAATACTTTCTATAGATATGATTCAAAACTAAGATAAGAGAAAACCAATAGATAGTTGATAGGGGCTGTTTGAGACATATGATAGGTGAAATATCACATTTTAACTACACTGAAAGAAAAAATGAAGGTAATGTTGTCTTTGTCGACAAAAACAAGGCAAAAGTCATTGGAATTGATAAAATTGGTGACTTTAACTCTGCTTCTATTGATAATGTTCTTTATGTTAAAGGATTAAAACATAACTTGTTGAGTGTAAGTTAATTATGTGATAAGGGTTATAGAGTTACTTTTTATGCATCACATTGTGAAATTATTGATAATCTTAATGACAATATTGTATTTGTTGGTCCTAGAATCAGAACATATATTGTACTCAATTGGAAGATATGTCTTCACAAAATGTCAAGTGCTTTGTTTCTATTAAAAATGATTCTTTTATCTCACACTGAAGATTTGGACATGCTAGCATGAGTATTCTATCAAAATTGTCCAAAAATGAGTTAGTAAGGGGACAACTAACTTTAAAGTCTGAAAGCAATCAGGTTTGTGAGGCTTGTTTAAAAGGTAAACAAGTTAGAAGCAACTTTCCTCCTAAAAATATCGTGTCTACTAACCAATTGCTTGAACTTTTGCATATGGATTTATTTGGTCCCACTAGGACTTAAAGTTTTGGGGATAAACATTACAGTTTTGTTTTAGTAAATGATTATTTCAAATTTACATGGGTTTACTTATTATCAAATGAGGATGATACTTTTGAAGTTTTTGAGAAGTTTTGCAGAAAAATTTATATAAAAAAAGATACTGCATTACTTTAATTTGGAGCAATCATGGAGGAGAATTTGATGACATAAATTTTGAAGATTTCTATGATAATAATGGTATGACTCACAATTTTTCACGCCCAAAGACTCCTCAACAAAATGGAGTGGTTGAAAGAAAAAACAGGACTTTCGTTGATATGGCCAGAAAAAAGCTATGCGAAAGTGGTTTACCTCATGGTTATTGAGCAGAAGACATATCAACTGCCTATTACTTTCTTAACAGGTACCTTATAAAACCCATTACGAAAAAGACCACTATGAGTTGTGGAAAGGAAGAAAACCGAATGTCGCTTGCTTTCAAGCATTTAGTTGTAAGTGCTTCGTTCTGAATAATGGAAAAGACAATCTTAAAAAGCTCGATGCAAGATCAAATAAAGCCATCTTTCTGGGCTGCAGTACGGCCAGTAAATGATGTAGAGTTACAACAAAAGAACAAAGAAGATAGAATAATCAATACATGTAGTATTTGATGCAGCATTACCCTCGACTATAGCAGCTGATTCAAATGATGAAGAGCATCCCTTGGCTACTAAATTACATTACAGACTCAAACAACACCTATAGTGCCTTCAGAATTACAAGATTAAGAAGGTCTTTCTTAAGCCAGGATAGAGAAGGCTCCTTCCTCTCAGCAGGAGCCTATACAACAAAGAACACCAAGAGAATGGTGAGGTCTTGATACACATCAGTACATTCTAGGAGACTCCTATGAAAGTTTAAGAATCAGATCATCCTTCAAGAACAACCTTGTTGCCCTCATCTCATAATTAGAACCAAAGATCGTTAAAGAGGCTCTTATTGATAAAAATTGGGTTTTTATTAATGAAAGATGAACTGAATCAGTTTGATAAAAATAAAGTTTGGAATTTAGTACGTCATTCACAAAACAAGTTAGTCATTGGAACTCGTTGGGTTTTTCAAAACAAACTTAACGAAAATGGTAAGATGATAAGAAACAAAGCTAAATTTGTAGCTCAAGGTTATAATCAATAAGAAGGTATTGATTTTGATGAAACTTATGCAACTATTGCTAGATTGGAATCAATTAGAATTTTACTTGCCTTCACATGTTATAGAAACTTCAAATTGTTCCAAATGGATGTTAAAAGTTCATTCTTAAATGGGTATATTAATGAAGAAGTGTTTGTTAAGCAACCTCCACACTTTGAAGATGAAAACTATCTTGACCATGTAATGAAGTTGACTAAAGCCCTATATGGTCTAAAACAGGCCCCTCGAGCATGGTATAAGAGGTTAAGTAATTTTATACTTGAGAATAACTTCGAAAGAGGTGAGGTAGATAAAACCTTATTTATTAAGAAAAAGGAGAATGATTTACTCATAGTGCAAATATATATTGATAGCATAATATTTTGTGCTATTAATCAATCTTTCTATGAAGAATTCTCAACATTAATGTAGAGGGAGTTTGAAATGAGCATGATGGGAAAATTATCTTTCTTCCTCATATTATAAATCAAACAAACAGAAAAAGGGATCTTCATTAGATAAGAAAAATACACAAAGGAACTCATCAAGAAGAACCACTTCAAAAATGCCAATCCTATAGGTACGCCTATGTACACTAAAACTAAACTTGATAGGGATAAGAAGACTAGGCTATCGATGAGACAAAGTACAAAGGAATGATCAGGTCACTATTATATTTTACCAGCTCAAGACCAAATATTATGCTTAGTGTGCGCTTTTACACTTGATTTCAATTAGATCCAAAAGAAAATCACCTTTAAACAGTCAAAAGGATCTTTCAATATCTTCATGAAGCTTTGGATTTCGGATTATGGTATCCAAAAACTGATTCTTTTAACATAGTTGGCTGTTGTGATGCAAATTATGTAGGTGATAAAGTTGTTAAAAAAAGTATAAGTGGTCACTGTCAATTTCTTGGAGGATGTCTAGGTTCTTGGATTTCTCTTTGAACTTTAATCATATTCCTATATTATATGATAATACTAGTACAAAAATCTTTCAAAACATCATTTGCATCATTCTAGGACTAAACATATAGAAATCAAGCATCATTTTTCAGAGATTATATTTTAGAAAAAACCATTGATCTTTGCATGTTAATACTGAAATCAAGTAGATGATTTTTTCACTAAGCCACTCTCTAAAGATAGATTTTACGTGTTAAGAAAAGAACTTGGTATGTGTAAACTATCTGATGTTATTTTCGTATAATTATTTTATGTTACTTCTTTTTGGCAGGCTCCTTCTAGTCCGAACAGTAGGCTCCTTCTAAGTTTGATGGCTCCTCTCAATTTCGAGACCTCCTCTTAATTTAGCAGGTTCTTTTTAGTTTAGAAGGCCCCTTGTATTTTTAGAAGGATCCTCTCAGTATGACAGAATATGGTACATTTTTCCTAAAAAGGAAGGTTTTCATGGCGTCGTTTTAGCTTTTAAAAACATGCGATGCTCCATACTTGTCTGACAGAAGATATGTAAAAGATCATACTTTCTTTTTTGACATATACGAATGCCCATTCTCATACGAAATCAATGCTTAAGAATCATTTAATATACTATAAACAAACTTCTCTCTTTTACTCTTTGTTGTTCTTTTCTGAGAAGCGCTGTTCTCTTCCTCTTTGCGCCCTCACTTTCTGCTTTCTCTCTATTCTTTCTTCTAAAAACCTCTAAACCTTAATGGCACGAACGAAATCAAAGGGACAGAAGTAAATCATGGCTTCAACTTCCAGTCATTAACAAATTCTTGTTTCTGAGTCCTCGTCTTTGTCTCCACTATTAGGTTCTTTGAACACTCCTACTGAACCTATCTCTATTTCCTATAAGCCCCAACTTTAGAAACATCCTTTTAGGAAACTCTAAAGTATAAAAAAAGGACAGATTTTGGCTATGCTTTCCCAAGAATCAGACTCGGACTCATCATCTAAAAACAATGAACTCTCAACTGAACAAAATTTTGTTTCTGAATCTAGTGGAGGAGAAGAAGAAGAAGAAGAAGAAGAGGAAGAAGAAAAAAAGGAAGAAGAAGAAGAAGTAAAAGAATCCTGGAGTGAGGGGAAGCAAACAAAAAAGGTGAGATTTCATATACCCATTCTTACTCCTTCCACTACTCCTTCTTTCACTACTCCTGAAACTGATCCTAAGGATAAGAAAGTACTTTAAGTGCATTAGGTTGTAAACAATGACAGATCAGATGAAGAACTGATTCCATTAATAAGGAGACTAAGGACCAGAGCAAGTTTGGCAAAACAACTGTGCAAGAAGAAACTCTGCAACCAAAAAGAAAGAGGAATTAGATTCACAAAAAAGAAAAAGAAAAGAGATAAGAAAAGGGAAAGTGCCTATGATTGAAGAAAAGAATGAGGACAGTTGTTATAGATGAGCCATTTTTGAAGAAATCCCTAAGGCTAAAAGGACAAAATCAAAGAAACTCATGGCACCTCAGAAGGGAGAGTCCTCAGCACAAGTGAAATTATTTCAGTCGATGGAAATTGAAGCAAGGTATAAGATGCGCTACAAGAAGAGAAAGTTGGTAGCTGGACGCATCTTGCCTCCCAATCTTTTTGATGAAATAGGTATTCCAATATCTTCCTCTTTGATTACGGTTGGTTGGCAAAATTTTGTGAACTTGAATGAAATAGTGTGTGATGACTTGGTTAGATGTTTTTACATACATATGAGAAAAGAGGAAATTGATGGAAAGCTGGCAATAATTTCTTGGGTCCGTAAGTGTAAGATCTTGATCACAGAAGAGATTTTGGCAAACATTTTGAATATACTTCCGGTAGGTAGGACTGATTTTCCCTGTTATAAATAGGACATTGTTGAACTTGATTTCGGAGAGGTTGTGAACTTTATATGACTACATACAGAGAATGCCTATGAGAGAAGACCCTGGTGTAGACACTTGGACACTTGCATCCATTTCAGCTACTTCAATTTTTCCAAGGAGTAGCTCAGTAGAAATGTGCAGTCTTCTATGTGGTCTACAATCTCTTAAAGGAAACAAAATAAACCTCCCAGCAATGATTCTAAAGTTTGTAGTAAATAAGGGAAGTCATAAGAATACAACTGGTGGTCTGCCATATAGGATGCTGTTAACCAAAATTTTTGCCTACTATAGAGTGTCCTTTGATAATCTGGATTGGTATGCGTTAGGTAAGTTCCATTCTTCCATTCCCTACCAATTCGGGTACAAGTTGAAAAAAATGTGTAGGTTGAGAAGAAAATTAAAAGAGCAACTGACCTCTTAGGACTCGTTCCACAAAAATCAACCCCTGTCGCACTCCAAAGCTCCAATGATCTAATCCTTCAACATTTGAAGGAAGTTCTCTCTAATCAAGATCTATTGTGTAGAGAAATAGACAATATGCAAAATCAGTTCATTGATATACAGATCTTGTTTAGAGAGATTTCTAAATCCTCTTAATGACTCTGTTTCTTAATGTCTCTATTTTTTTTTCATGACTTATGATATTGTTTAATGCCTTAGATATTTTTCCCTCTATTTTTTTATAATGAAAAAGGGGGAGAATAGTTAATGATATGCATTGCATGCATCTTACTTTGAATCTATGATACATTTTCAATTGCCTTAATGATATATTTATTATTGATGATATTTTTTGCTAATTGATTGCTGTTGAAATGTTGTTAAAATTGTGAAGTTGAAATTTGTAGGATAGACTTCTTCCTTTAGAAGTCAAGCTCCTTCTTTTCATAACTGTGAGTAAGAACATATAAAGTTTACAAGTAACTTGCGAAATTCTTTATTATTATTTGAATTTTGAAAATATATCTATCATTGTTTGTCATCATCAATAAGGGGGAGATGTTAGCTCAAGGGTTATGTTTAAAGATTTTGATGATAACTTTATAATATTTAAAAATTTAAGCTGAATTTATTTCCTTATATAGGAAATAATATATTTCTTAAAAGGAAATAAATTCATAGGATAAATGCTTCCTTTCTTGCAACAACCTTCTTTATGAACTTGTCTATTAAAAAATGGTTCCATAACAATTGGAAGGTTTTCTACGAATTTGAATAATCAGCTCCAGAAGCCTTAACAAAACGTTCTTCTTAATGTTTGAATATCAAAGATAACATATTATAGATTATGCAACGACTAGTTGAGGAAAATATCTACTTAAAGAAGAGCTACTGCATTTGCAAAATATACGAGACTTAAAAAATATCCTAGTAGCATCAATAATCTTGAAAGTCTTATCAAATTCTTTGTGCCTAGAAGGTGAAATCACTCTACTAAAAGAGACTGTTAAATCCTATATATATTTCTTATTGAGAGCTTGAAAAGTTTTGTTAAATATTACGAGTGTGGAAGGTTAAAGAACATTAAAAAATATGTACTTGTGGGCTTAAAGAGGCTCGTGAAAATTTACTACTTGGATTTTATAGTTAAAAACTCAAGTTGAATACTTGAAGATTGGACACAGACTTCATTATAAGATGAACCGGTATAAATTGATTGGGTCATTCTTTCTCTCTTCCTAACTTTTAAATTTTCGTGTTATAAGTTTGTATTTTCAAGAGGCTCCTTTGATTTTACAAAAGGCTCCTTCTGTTTTTCTATTGTAAGAAGTTCCTTTCATTTTTGATCATTAATAGACTCCTATCAATTAAAAGGCTACTTTCAGTTTTTAGTTTTAACAGGCTTCTATCGATTAACAGACCCTTTTTGTTTTTGATCGTTAGCAAGCTTCTATCAATTAAAAGGCTCCTTTTGTTTTTTAACATTGACAAGCTCCTTTCGTTTTTTATCGTTAGCAAGCTCCTTTTCTTTTCAGCGCTAGTAGGCTCCTTTCAATTAACAGGATCCTTTTATTATTAACATTAACATGATCTTTTCAAAAGTTGATAGGACTTTCCTATTTATAGATTTATTTTTGTTTAGAAAGATATTATCATTTTAAAGGTATCTTGCAATTTTTTTATAAACAATTCGCCCCCCTCTTACGTGTGTTTATTTTATCAGTATGCATATGCTTTATAAAAGTGTAATGACATTATAATTTTCCTAGAATCTTATAAATAAGAAAAAATAGACTATAAAATGTAAAAGAGACTTGAGATGAAAAATATGTATTATTTGCAGACAACTTTGGTAAAAAAAAAACAGGCAATTTGCATAGCTAATTTATACCTTAAGAAACACTGTAATTACGTTTGTCCAGAATCCCAATAAATTCAGTTTAGTCTCCAAAAATTAACTACAGTAAAAGAGGAACTACCAATAAACAAAATGAAAACAATCAATAAAATAGAAAAGTAGAGCAAAGCAAACCTTTTCTAGTCAGTAGTGTTCTAAATTTGAACTTTCATAACTTTACTATTCATATTCAAGAAGACGTTTACATAAAAAGGAGCCCAACAAGTGAAAGAAAAATAAGAGAAAAAGGGTACACACAAGACTGAAACTATTCAATTAGCAATCAAATGCATATATATATATATATATATATATATATAAATGAAAAGATTTAGTTGCCAAAAACTCAAAATTTTCCCCACGTACACCTATTCTTATGTTATAGAAGAAAAAATGGAGGAAATAAGTAACAAGAGGATTAAGAAAAGAACAAACACACAGATCAAAATCATCGAAAAAAAACCATGTTATAGCACTTTAATTGAATAAGGAAACATCTAAAAGTTAAAATTAAAAATCATTTGAAATAAAATTTAAAACTAATTGAATTGAAATAAGAAATTGGTAAGTTGTAAAAGTTTAATTAAAGAAGGACCCTCTATTAAAAAGGAAGATGCCTACTAGTGTAATGCATACTTGGAAAATATAAAGTATGGTATCTGCTCTACTTGATGCTTCGTAATACTAATAACGAGCAGAAACTTCCCTATCCTTTGGCATGAAGGTGACAAACATATGACACAACATGAAGAAAAGTGCAAAGAGAAACAAAAAAGAAGAGGAGGAGGGCGGCCGGGGAATGTACCTTCACTAATAAGTTCTCATTATATGGGTCCTCAAGTGGCGTGTTTTGTGAAAGGATAGTTCACATAATTGTAATAGAAAACTTCAATTTAAGACAACTGTAAATGTTGTTAGTAGTGTGCCCTAGGCCAATGGATATTTGTGATTCATGTATTAACATTATGACTTGTTAATAATATATT
>JANZXR010000003.1:23736979-23758041 GCA_027575705.1 Erythroxylum echinodendron
CCACTTATGACTTATGGGCCTTGAAGTGTGATCAAGCCCATTGCCAACATCAAATGAGCCTACAGGGTCACACACAACGAGTGATGTGATTTGGGCTTATTCTCTTGGGCCTAATTTATTAGGCAATGAATAAATATATATGGATATATTTATTGGGCTAGAGTGAATTAAGTTATCAGGCTTTTATTATATGAGATATAATGGGCCAAAACTTATTGGGCTTTAATGGGATTAAGTTTTCTCTATAAATAAAGAAACTTAGGTATCATAAGAAATAGACACCATTGTAATACAAAACCCTAGCCACCATCCGAGAGAAGTGCGTGAGGTATTCGGAAAGAGTTTCAGGACATGCTAGCACATGATAGCTGCAGCCCAGATCGTGCATACTCGTGTGGATACCGGTAGAGGACATTCGCATGTAGCAGTGTCTACGAATCCGAAAAACAACCACCAATCCGTGTCAAAAAGGTATTTTTACGCATCCTATATGTTTTCGGTTATACATCATGTTGTGTTATGGTCTCTTCCGCAGCGTATTGTGAATACTCTGGCCATACGTGATCCAACAAATGTAGCTTTTAACCGTTCTTGTATATAAGTAAACTTAAAGAAAGCAGATAAATATCCCTCTCGAAATAATTGTTTGAGCTTGTTCTTGAACTAGTAGGTGGTTGATACGAATCTATAAGACACAATCCCTGCTCTGTGATGTTTGATATACAGTGGTTACTAGTTCCTTTCAAGGTACATACCTATGTCCAGAAACTGTATAAATGGTACCTACAAGAATAGTATCCACTTGTTTTAGATCCTTCCCTTTCATATTGGATCACTGACTGTACCTCATGGTGATCAGAAAGAGCACTAAACAAACACAAAATCCCACTATCTAAGAATAAGATCAAGCAGTAAGCTAGATGAATAACTTAGAGAAGAAGAACCCTCATGTGTATGAAGACGAAGATGGACGAAGATCGAAGACAAAGACAGATGTCTGGAGTAAAACAAAGATGACGACAAACCACTGGCGTAGTTGTTAGAATGCGAGAGGGAGGACAAAGACAAAATCAAATACTGCTTTGTAATTAGGTTTTCAATATGAATAAAACGACGTCATTTTTAGTGGACAAAACAACGTCGATTTCATAGCTGGAACTATGGATTTATCCTTTTCATAGCTAAAAATAGAAGAATGGAGTTTTTAATACAATACAATTTCGCAAAAAGGTAGCCAAAAGTTCACTATTTAGCTACAATTTTGAAAAAATGTAGCTAAAAGTTCAAATTTTTGGCAACGATTTTTAGATTTTCACCAAAAGAAAAGTAACTAGAAGGCTTTTTTGTTATAGCGTTTAGCTACAATTTGCAAAATCATTGCCAAAAGGCAACTCTTTGGTGACTATTTCCAAAATCGTCTCCAAAGGGTAATCCTGCTAAAGCAACTGTTGATTTGCCAATGATTTTGAAAATCATCACTAAAGGTTAACTTAAAAAAAACATTACCTTGTTAAATCTAGATGCTTCGAAAATTCAATCATCATTATACTTTAACTATAATGAGAATTACAAACTTCATTTTAAAACTATTTGAAAATATTGTGATATCATATAAAATTTTCAAATAACACATTTTAAAAATATTTTCATTCAATTACATCTTTTTATTATTCAAAAGTTTTAATTAGATTAATTTTTGTAATTAATAAACACAATCCTTGTGGGAAAATAATCTTTTCATTATTGTATTATTTGTTTAAGTTATATTAAAAAATTTATAATAAAATTTTGACCTTGATACATACAAGTTTTAGCTACGATTTTGAAAAATGTAGTCAAAAGTGTGACTTTTAAGTATGACTTGAAAAATTGTAGCCAAAAGTTTAACCTTTAGCTACGATTTTCAAATCGTCGCCAAAAGAAATGTAGCCAATAGGCTACTTTGTTGTTTAGCTATGATTTTAAAAATTGTTGCCAAAAAAGGAGACCATTTGATGAAGATTTTGATTTGATCATTTGGTAATGATTTTAAAAATTGTCACTAAAAGCAGCTGACCTAAAAAAACATAGCTTTGTAAAATATGGATGCACCAAAAATTCAGTTGTCATTATACTTTGAACATAATGAGAATTACAAACTTCATGTTAAAACTATTTGAAAATTTTGTGACATCATCTATGATTATATTTTAAAATTTTTTTTATTAAATTATTTCTTTTTATTATTAAAAAATTTTCAATTAGATTAATTTTTGTATTTAATAAACACAATCCTTATGAAACAATACTTTTTTTCATTATTGTATTATTTGTTTGAGTTACATTAAAAAATTTACAATAAGTTTTTGGCATTGTTACAAATGTCTTTTAGTTACGATTTTAAAAAATGTGGCGAAATGACGTTCTTTTGTTTAAAATGACGTCGTTTTCATTTTTTCTTTAAAAAATTAATGGCCAGCTCGGGCAGACCGACGTGCCCGTGGCCCGACGGGCCGTAAGGCCTGCCATGGGCTGGCCTATCCCAGCCTGCGAGGGCTATGGGCCACCTTGTGACCCACCATGACCGAGGACGTGCTTAGGGCTGCCCGAGCCCGGCCCATTGACATACCTAGCCAATAGGCCACTTTGTTGTAGCATTTAACTATGATTTTGAAAATCGTAAAAGGTGACCCTTTGGGGATCAACATTTGGTGACAATTTCCAAATGTTGATTTTTGGGTGGCGATTTTCAATTTCAAAAATCGTGGCCAAAGGCTGACCTTTCGCTACAATTTCCAAATTGTAGCGAAAAAAAAACATAGCCAAAAGCTTACTTTGATGTAGCGAGTAGAAGTTATGTACGTTCATTTACATCTATTTTGTAGTCCAACCATGAAAGCTTATAAAACAGAGTATTAAGAGAGCTGATGTGATCCGTTACTAATGCCTAACATTCAAAGAATGTGGTCTTCTTTTTAAAAAGATTTTATAGTGACTTGACCTTGTACATTTTTGTCAGTGTATCCTAATCCTTTTTAGTGTTTTTATCCTCTAAACTTGAAAGGATTTCATCAGCTAGACCCAGTGTATATTGGCAATATGTCATTCATTTATTTCCATTTGCTATTGTCTATGATCTCCATCGATCTTTCTTTGATGGCCTCTAAACAATCTTCCCTTTTTAAGAATACCTTCAACTTCATCTTCCGTTATAAGAAATTATTCTTGTTAAACTTCTCTCTTTGAAACTTTTTTGCCATTTTTAGATGGTGCTAAAACCGCTCTAATACCACTGATAGAATATTGAGATATAAAGCACCTAAAATAGAACTAAGTTGCAAGAAGAAAATAGAGAAAGAAAAGGATTAGCACAACACAAATTTAATAAAGGAAAGTATATATTTAGGATAAACCTATGTCAATCTCTCTAATACAATCCTCTGTCTCTTTGTTTTTATTTGCAAAAGGATAGATAAATAGAATAGAAATTTGAATGGATCAAAGATTAAAAATAAAATAGTTAAAACATAAGAAAACAATCCTATACATTCAGCAATTAAGGTGGTGAATTATGTTTCTAAGAATTTCGCCACCTTAAAAGAAAGGTTGCAAATAAAATATGATTTACAATTTTTCTTAGCTATGTCAAGCATTAATGATAATCGACTTTCATCGTCAAAGCTTAAACAAAGAGTAAAGGTGACTCTATCTTTAATAGAAATTATTGATGTGAAAGAGAGGAAGATATGAATTTTGCTCCACTTGTCTACTTTCAAGAGTGTCTTGGGTTTTTACAATAATGTTACGTACAATGCGGTTTGCTACTTTAGTTTTAAGTTTATTAGGATTGGTGACATATCTACCGAGTTGTTATTTATGTACCACCTCTTCCCCATGTTCTTTTCTTTTTCAATTTTTGAAGATTGTTACTTTATTTCCAATGTCATTGCATCAGATCAAGTGACTTAAAAAATTACATGCTTATATATATAGTCAAATTTGGCATGCCCAATAGAAAGAAGACAAGAGAAGTAATTGTAAGGGTAATGAAACAAATGAGAAGTCTTCTTAAACTCATAATTATTGGTAATTGGGGTTTGGGCAAAAGAAAATATGGTCAAAAAAAATCTTATTTATGATAGTAGAATCAGTTTTCTTATCTTATTTATTATAATATAGTCAGTTTAATTACTTATTAAAAACTCGAGGTAACTTGACACATGGTCGTATACGTAAAGCATGCATTAAAGACTGTGTGATGGTGAATGAAGTTTCAGTGAGAAAGCTTAACCAAGTTCAAGGTTAATTTGAAAAAAAAAAAACAAAAAACTTTTAAGGACAAATGTGCACCTAACATCAAAGATCAAGTACCAGTTTGGACCTTTTTCCAGACAAAAACTATAGATTATCTTTATGAAGTAGATTGAATAATGTTTTATCGTTTGTCTTTCCTAATGACCTTACACAATCGGAAATAAAATATCATAATTTGTTTTTAGACAAGAGTTCTAAAATATTTTGAATTTATCAATTAAAATTTTGAGTCAATTTAAGTATAAATTAAGTAATTACAGAAAGTAAAAAAAGGGATATTCAATAAAGTGTTACAGCTTCACAAGGAATTTTCTCATTTTATTATGTGAATACTGTTAGAAGCTGAAAACTTGTGCAGCTACGTAGTTGAGATAGATCGGTATTGAAAATGATTCGAGGGATATAACAAGAATATGATTAAACTTCATAATAAGGTGCGAATTACAATTTATGCTTCATTATGATTTATATGTTAATCATTTTATAAAATTAAAATGATCTTAATTTTTGAAATATCAAAATAAGAAAAGTTTTGTAATTATTCTATTGAGATCGGGATCATCCATTCCTAGGTTCCCAATAAATGAACCCGGAGAAATAGGCCAAATTTGGCAAAGCATCTGCAGAGCATTTCCCAACATGTGGAACTTGGTGTTTTGACTTAAAATTGAAATTAACAGATGCCATTTTATGATTACTTTAACATGCATCGGAAGAGCTCCTGATAGGTCCAAGGAGATAGTAATGTGTTAGCTATAATATGGAAGCTTGAAGTGTTCAAAATTTAAATCTTAAATCATTACTTGTGGGTTTCTTATATATGACTGCTATCTTTGTGGACCTTCGTATCATTCTTTCGAAACGTGATGATTGTCTTATGGTTTCTCATAGCCTTACAAGAAAAGTAAAGGGATAATTACATGCCTTTTTTTTTTTTGAAATTTTAAAAGGAATCTATTGCTAAAGCTGAAAAATTGTACAATCCTATTACAAGGATAGGATCAAAAAAAAAAAGAAAAAACTCAAACTAAACTACTATGAACAAATATCCAATGCTCACATACACCCACTAAAGTAGCCAATTCATGCGAAGAGCTATATGCCAATTTTAGTATGCTTTAACTCAAAATCATTAACATACTGATGCAACAGCAGTTTTGTCTACCTGTTAAAACATACTATGACTTGTGGCTATGGTTTGAACCATTTGGCGTTTTACCCGATTAACTATTGTGGATTGCAGAAGTGGTGATAGTTACAACTTGAAAACTTTGGTCTTATTTTGTACCAACTACTGAAAAACTGGAAGAGAGAAACCTGAATCCTGAATTCAGATCATATTTCTGTACATATTTGGATTTGTTAAACTCAAATTAAGAGGTTATATGTAGTAATCAGTCTCGATTTTCTGTAAGTCGGAGAGCTTCAAGTTGAAGTTACACTTGCAAAGGCTGGTTTGGTACTATTGATTCTGTGTTCTCAGTAGACATTCTTTTCCTACAGTGAATTATCTTTTCCATCTGAATTTTGTGACTGGGAAAGTGAGAATATTTTTACATCGGATCCTAGCCTCCTATTGTGAAATTGTAGAGATTTTTCCCAGCAACAAGTTTACGGAATTTCAGAATATTTCCTGGGGCTCAGTACACAAAAAAACAATGAACCAACATAAATCCCACTAAACACAAGATTTTTGGAGGTCTAATATACGCAGTCTTACCTTTAACTAGTAGAGAGACTGTTTTAGATTTCAAAAACTCCGTGTACAACATGCAAATGGAAATGCTTTGGTACTGGTCAAGGATTTAAATGATGTAATTTTTTTTTTTGACGGTAAATGATGTATTGAATTTTACTTACCTTTGACTCCCTTGTAACCCTGGTGGATACTAAATAACAACTTGAAATTGGTAGATGAAATACCTAAGAGGAGCTCCAATTGTTTTCTTGCGGGTATCAACTATTTCATACGCTTTCACAGGTATGGGACTTAGTACCTAAGAAAAAACCTAGATCAAGAACTCCATGGAAGCAACATTTGCCCAAGTTTTCTTGATAGCTATCAGGTTCATGCAACATGAGTGGTGATGGTCGCTTTTGTTCTAACAATGATGTGTTACAATACAGAAGAATAGAACATGTGATAAATTTTGCCCTAATTAATATCACTCCCAAAGAAACTTAAGGGAGGACGATTGCCTGAACTTTATAAGGCTATATGGACATCTGGAGGATTTAATTAATAGTCATTAGTCAGTTTTTAATGTTAGTGTGCGTAGTACATATATTATATATGCACAATGATTAACATCACTCTTCATCAATTTCTTCATTAATTAATAGTCATTCTTCAGTTTTTATTGTTAGAGTGCGTTGTACATATATTATGCACAGTGATTAACATCACTCTTCATTAATTTCTTCATTAATTATTAGTAATTTGTCAGTTTTGAATGTTGTGCGTTGTGCATATATATATTATGCACAATGATTAACCATTCTTTTCTATCCGGGGTATTATATCATTTTTTTTCTCTTGCTGGGTCAAATGAAGAAGTCATTCAACACAAAAGCTTAAGGTCATTTGATGAAGCTTAAGAACGAATCATACATCATTCTAGTACGTGAAAATGGGGGTACTGAGCATATGTTTCCCTCTGTTTTGAGACACTTGAATAGCAGGAGAAAGTGGAAGTGTCTCCATGGCCTTGACATTCATTCCAATGTTTGACGTTTAGACAAGGAATGTGTTCCAGAGTTATTTTAAGCTGTGCGTATGCTACGAGATATTTTCTCTGGTCAACGCCATCATGTAATAGGTACACGCGCGTTTCTTAAAACTGTGGTCATTCAAATTAGATAAGCTTGCATAATCAAGGCTTTAAAATTCATAGGAGTAGCGAATTAAAGTGATTTTTAGTTCTGAAATTTTCTGGTTGAATATATCTTATGTTACTTAACAGGAATTGCCGTGAGAAAGCAGCAATCAGTCAGCTAATGCTTGCAATAATGCATAACGTCGTCTGTAAACAGTAGCGTAGTGACTCTAATTTCGTTCGTATCGTATTGAAGTTGAATATCAGATCTTCTGGAGCGTGAAGAAATCACATATTTAAAGTTCCCTTATGTCATGGAATTTGAGCGTCTCTGGATTTCATTAAAGCACCCCAACTTTAAGATTTGTGGTTCAGATTGTAACCTACACACTACAACAAACTTGACCTTTGGCTACGAAAAAAGCATAGTTAAAGGTACTAAAATCATCGCCAAACTTTGCAAAATCCTCCAGCTAAAAACTATAAATGACACTTTGGGCTAATCATCGTAAAAAGTTTTTGCCAATACTTTGCTTTGTAACAAAAAACTTTTAGCGACGATCGAAGGAATTGTCACCAATAAGTTTGGTTATGCTTATTTTTTGTATCAAAAAATTATTAGGTACATTTTTGAAAACATATTCAAAAACTTTTAGCTATATTTCTAAAAACGTAGCCTAAATTGTTACCTACGTTTCTTTAGGCTATGTTTCTAGAAACATAGCTAAAAGCTTTCGGTTACGTTTCTAGAAACGTAGCCTAAAGAACGTAGCTAAATGTTTTTAGTTATATTTTTGGTAACGTAGCCAAACCTTTTTAGTTACATCTTTGGAAATGTAAGCAAATTTTTTTAACTATATTTTATGAAATGTAGTCAAAATTTTTATTAAAATTTTATCACAAATGTTATACCATGTTGGAATAAATTATTTGTTATATTTTTAATCCATAGTATTGTATATACTATTTTGATATATTTTATTGTTAATTTATTACAAAAATTATACAAAAATAATTGATAATTTGAAGCATTGTATATAAAATAAAATATCATTAAATTTCTATTTATACAAGATTTTAATTATAACTTTAGCAATTCTTATATCCAAATAATAAATATAGACACTAGTTTACAAATTATAATAAAAATCACTCAACCGTTAGATCTTCTCCAAATCTATAATCCGAGAAAGAAATATTAAATTTAAATTATAATACAAACATGAATTAAAAGAAAAAAGGTATAATAGATGTAAGTTATACCATTCACTGTCATCTTCATTGTTTTGACAATTTGAGCCAAGTATTTTTTTGAGGTATTTATAATACGTGGCCAATTCGAGTTTGTTGTAATTCAGACTCAAGCGTCTTGTTTTCATCTTTAAGATGGTGAACGTACATGGATCTTGATGAGATTGAAACATTTGGCCTAGGACCAAAGTCAAGACTTTTGACATATCCAGAAAATGTACCAAGCATGGTATTGCAAATGTCTTCTACATTGTCCTAATTGCTCTCAGGTATTGATTTTTGTAACAACTTCTGCATTTTATTATAAAATTAAAAAAACAAAACCAATATTCAATGCAAAATTATTAGTTAGTACTACATAAATAAAAAAACTTAAATTTTAAACAAATTTTTATACTTACATAGTTATTTTCTACTTCTTCTAACATCCACTCTTGACCTTCCTTATAGTGAGTGACTTTATATAGCGTAATCCTATCACACTCTTATCCATGTAGTTCCTTCTAACTCTGTTTTATGAAAGAAAAATACAAAGCACAATAAATAATGTAAAATTTATTGATATAAATAAGATAAAAAAACATAACATCTTCCGGAAAACCTCTCGTACAATGAGGATAAGCTAAATGAAAACATTGTAATACTCATGATCTAACCAAATGACAACGTAATAACACAGATACAAAACAAATGCATTAAATGACAATGTAGTAAATAATAGAAACAAACAAATACATTAACAAGCATATTCGTTGATTTTCTTATAAAGGGTAAAGAAACCCCTCCCATCTAAAGGAGACTATAGAAACTTCCAAATTAAGGCCAAGGCATCTAGTGTCTTCTTTAACTACACATTAGTGATATCTACCGAGGAATGAAATTCCTGTCTTGAATCACGCATGTTCTTCTTCTTCTTAATCATTGGTCTTCCTATTTAGGGTAGAGGCATTGAGGGACTACTTCTACCTCATGCTAGTGGAAATAATTTGGACCCTTGATTGTGAGGTGTTTTCACTTTTCCTCTGTTGACTTTTGCCTACTCACATTTTTCCTAAATAAAGAAAAAAAAGATTAGGTAGTCATTAAATCGTCTAACAAGATTAATGGAAGCAACTGTGAAGGGAAAAAAAGCTTGAACTTTGGGAGAGCCCGATAACCACATAAATTATTCCAATTTTCTTGAGACATTCGCTTTGGAATATGTCTCCTCGCCTCTGATTAGAAGAAAAAGATTTATAAAACTAATGTAACCTATAACGACGATCCCTGGTCCTTTTTTTAACAATAAAGTTATGCAATTTGAAACATTAAGGTTCTCGATATTGACAACATTCAATTTCATTTATGAATAATAAGTAAAAGTGTAATTAATCTTAAAATAAGTGCAACAATATTGCATATAGTTAAATAAATTGAAATTTTACCGCAATTTTATCCAAGGGATTTTTAAACAAGTTGTCTTCCTTCAAGTCCTTAGCATGATTGAGGCAAAGTAATTTTGTTCTCGCAATAATCCCCAACTTACTTGACAATTTTGTAGATTAGATCTTGTCTATGGATTAACCTTGTAAAATATCAATGTATATTGATATCTTGCTATTCATTGCAACATTCATTCGTTGCAATCCACATCCTCTAGTTATACCTATACATCTTTTTATTAATATTGACAATGGAACCTGACAACAAATCCATAATGATAAGAAAATATGTATTGAACATCTAAATATATATTTGAGCATAAGTCTATTTGTAAGTGTTAAATATTAACAAACTTACAGATCCATCTGTACTAATTGATTCATTGTTGTTTAAGGAAGAATAAGGTTATGCTTGACTAATTTCGTTGGTGGTTGAGGTTGAATGTTGTTGTTGGCTAGGAATTGATTGATCTGGTTGAAGTTGCACATCCCTCCGTTCTACAATTTCGATATATGCCGTTTGTTTCTACCAGATTCCATTATACAAAATATCTATAAAAATAAACATAAATTTTATTATCATTACAATATATTCAACCATCATTACAAACATACATTCAATCATTAACTAAATTTAATCATCAACAATCCACATTAGCATAAGTCAACCATCAACAATCTGCATTAACATAACTCAATTATCAACAATCTACATAATTTAAGTCAACCATCAACAACACGTGTTAACATAACTCAATCATCCACAATTTGCATTAACATAACTCAATCATCAACAATACGCATTAACATAACTTAATCATCAACAATACGCATTAAAATAACTCAATCTTCAATAGGCTGCATTAACATAAGTCAACTATTAACATAACTCAATCATCAACAATATGCATCAATATAACTCAATCATCAACAATTTGCATTAGCATAACTCAATTATTAACAATTCGCGTTAACATAAGGCAATCATCAACAATCCTCATTAAGATAATTCAATCATTAACAACAAGCATTAAGATAACTCAATCATCAATAACACATATTAAGATAACTCATTCATCAACAATCCACATTAACATAACTAAATCATCAACAATTCGTGTTAACATAACTCAATGGTAAACAATCCGCACTAACGTAAGGCAATTGTCAACAATCCCCATTAACATGAGTCACTCATCAACAACACACATTAACATAACTCAATCATCAACAATATGCACTAACATAACTCAATCTTCAACAATTTGCATTAACCTAACTCAAACATCAATAATACACATCAGCATAAATATTACCAATGTTACATTTCCAACAATATAAAGAAAACTTTTATTACCTTCAATCATCATGATCAAGATCTTGAAAATCATCATCATTAATTGCATTATGATTCAATTCCTCATCGCTATTCTGCCAAAGTGTCATCATTGTCATATAATTCATCCTCAGTATAGTCTTCATCTCTTTGTATGACAAGAATGTCTTGTACTTCATTTACTTTAAGCATACATAGAATCAAGGCTATGTATTTTTCCATTTTTTTTCATGCTCTTCTACTTTCAATGTCTTATAGAATCAAAACTATGTCTTTTTCCATTTTTCATATTCTACTTCCAATGTCTTACAACATAATTGCTTTAAAAACTTACTCAATCGTGCCAAAGTTACAAACACACCCTTTGGCAAAAAATTACATTTTCTAATAGGAAGAATCGTCACAGAAGTATATGACAATCATGGCTTTTTAACCCTTAAACTTTTCACTCATTTGCATTGACATAATGGCCTATACTAGATGCATATTCGTAAGGAAACTCGATTGATTTAAGAAATTGACAAAAAGTTTGATTCTCCTATTTTGGTATATTATAACATACAGGTCGAATCATATATGACCAACCATCTCTTCTTTTCAAATGCAAATATTTTCTTATATTCATGTTTTCCAAGTTTAACCTAGCCTTAATTGTGTCTGCCATCAATTCCCATCAAAGTATCAAAAATAGTCTCACAATTTTTTTTAATATGCATCACATCAAGATTATGTCTCAATACAATTCCTTCAATATGGTAAATTGAAAATTATGTTTTTTTTATTCCAATTAAGATCAACAACACTTCACTTTTTCTTTCTATTACTTAGGTGCTTTCCAGGTGTACATAAAATCAAGGCTATGTTTTTTTTCTATTTTTTCATGCTCTTCTACTTTCAACATCTTATAGAATCAAAGCTATGTCTTTTTCCATTTTTCAAGTTATTCTACTTTCAATGTCTTACAACATACTTGTTTTAAAAAGTCACTCAATTGTGCCAAAGTTATGGACACATCCTTTGGCAAAAAATCACATTTTCCAACAGGAGGTAATCGTCGCAAAAGTATATGACAATCATGACTTTTCAACCCTAAAACTTTTCACTCATTTGCATTGACACAATGGCCTATACTAGATGCATATCCATAAGGAAACTCGATTGATTTAAGAAATTGACAAAAAGTTTGATTCTCCTATTTTGATATATTATAACATATAGGTGGAATCATGTATGACCCATCATCTCTTCTTTTCAAATGAAAATATTTTCTTATATTCATGTTGTCCAAGTTTAATCTAGCCTTAATTGTGTCTGCCATCAATTCCCATCAAATTACCAAAAATATTCTCACAAAATTTTTTTCAATATGCATCACATCAAGATTATGTCTCAATAGCAATTCCTTCCAATATGGTAAATTGAAAAAAATGCTTTTTTATTCCAATTAAGATCAATAACACTTCACTTTTTCATTATATTCTTAGGAGTTTTCCAGGTGTAAAGCCATCCAAATGTAATAGTTGGTCAACCACATCACTAAATAAGTGCAAAGGAACTTCACTAAGTTCTACTTTTTCATTAAAAAATTTGCTTCTTTTCCATCTATATAACATATTTTACTTTACATCCTTATTGAATGAATTCGATGGTTACATATAGGACATGTCATATACCTTTTAGTGCTCCATCCAGACAAATGGTCATAAGTTAGAAAATTATTTATAATCCATAAAACTGCATGTTTATCAATCAATGGTTACATGTATACATTAGAATCCCTACTAGGAGTAGTAGGTGCTGGAATAAGTAAAGGCAATAATAAAAATGACTCCTTCATATACTTCCATGGAAGTAAATTTTATCCCATAAGAATAATTTGCCACATGTTATAACAAGTACTTATATTAACAAATGGATTAAATCAATCAGAGCCTAAACCAAGTTGAACATTATGATAATATTCTGCAAACCATGGAAACTTTCCATCAAAGTCTTTCCATGCCTTTGAGTTTGTTGGATGATACATAATGTTATCATCAATGTGTTTCTCTTTATGCCACCTCATATCTATTGCTTTTTTAGTTAACATAAAAAGTCTTTGTAATCGTAGTTTAATAGGGAAATATCTTAAGATTTTATGTGGTATATGTTTCCCTTTCTCATCATCCACTTACCACCTTGATGTACCATAAATGGGATATTCTTTAGAAGTTTTACTATCCTTCCAAAATATAGCACAATTATACTTACAAGCATGTGTTGATATAAATTTTAATCTATGGTCCCTTAACAATTTCTTTGCTTCAAAGTAAAATTTGGGCAATTTATGTCCAATAGGTAAGTCATTATTGAGCAAGTCTATTAACATGTTAAAAGATTTGTTACTTCATTTATTATATACCCTAAATGCAACAACTTGACAAAAAAGATGGTTGTGAGAATTTTGAGCACCATGGATATAATTCCTCTTGAGCAACTTTCAATAACTTCCTAAAATTAGTGTTTTAATACTACCAATTATGTTAGGAAATCTAGTATCATTCATATTCTTAATATAATTCTCCAAAACCTCTAACATCTCTCCAATCCCATCATCATATTTGTCATTAATATCACAATCCTCTACATCATTATTATTACTACCATCATCAACTGTCTCATCAATTCTAGCATTACTTGCTTAAGAACTTTCGCTATGATAAATTTATAGAGTATAGAATTTATCTATGCCTTGGATTAGCAAATGATTATATACCATATCTTAACTTTAAAGGTTCACATTTAAGCAATCTATGTATGGACAATGAATACAACGTTCTCAACCCATTTGATCTTTTACAAATTGCAGGAAACTCCTAACTTCTTCTAAGTATTCAGCGGGCCATTTTTGATGAGACATCCAACTTTTGTCCATGTAGCTATACAATTAAAAGTAAATTACTAAATGCAATTTAAGTTATAAATAACATAATGATAAATCAATATAAGTTGACGTTCTAAGTTTAATTTAAACAAATAATGAAATTGATCATGGTAAAAATAAGAAGCATGAACCCATATCAAAAGTAACATGTATAAGTAATGAGTTTTTAACATACTTCTTATTTCTCAAGCAATATTCGTAAGATTTGATTCAATTTCTACTTTCGCTGTTATGGGCTTTAGCATCTCTTATTAAAAAGCATTTGTAAATAAAGTATTAACATCATCATTCCTAAGAAGCATATCAAAGAAATCTTAAGAAAGAATTAATTAAAAATAAGTAAAAAGAACACGTTATGACAATTAAGGAACTACTCCCTAACTAAAAATTTTTGGATCTTCATCATTTATCTCTTAAGGACCTCCCCTATTGATTAAGGATAACACCTAAATTCTTTTGCCTTAATTTGGTTCCTTAGAATCCCTTAAGAGGATTAAACTATCCTTTTAAGCAAAAGATTATAAGAGAATTGAACTATCCTCTTAAGTAATAGATTATGTGTGATTAGCAACAAAAATGGAAGCTATACAAAAAACCAAAGATATGAACATGTTACCATTAGAATATATAATTAGATCATTACAATATTACTAAAGTTAGGAATCTTCTTGATATGTGGATATTTAGTTGTTTATACTTACTCAGATGACAAAGTTAGTTACAGGCCTAAGAACATATGTAAAATGATGAAAGTGATTCACCTTATTTACATGTCCAATCCATTCTTTATATAGAAGGCTGGGTGTGATTGGGACATTATGTGTGGGTTGATCAGATAAGGTAGGGTATTAGTACAAAAGCATAAACATGGTAACTTGTGTTGTAGAGAGTCGACATAATATATTTGAGTATAATAGAAAGCAAAGTTATCCCTAAGATGGACATTATCATAGAGAATCAACAAGGTTGTCCAACAAAAAATCACAAATTAGAGGACATCTAAGGGAATGAATTTTGTCATAGATCAAACATGTTGTACTTAAGGACCTATCCTTATTATATCTATAATTCTATCACTATAACTTCAAAAACTTATGGGAGACTTTTAGATAATAAGGTGAAAAGTTTTACTTTATGGTCAAAAACTTTATAATGAAACATTAAGAATATTCTCCCTATCATAAAGGAAAGAAACTAAGGATAATAAAAAGGTCAAGTACAAAAAGCAAACTATGAATCCAAATAAAGAAGAAAATTGAAAAAGAACTAAAAAAAGTAGTGTGAAGCGAGGGATACATAACCTCTAATGATTCCTAACAAGTAAACCCCAAACTTTTGATTTTTTTTCTTACAAATCTTATGTTTTCATATGTTGCATAATAAGTGAGGGTAGCAATCAAATATTCTCAAAAAGCATCATTTCTAATTCAAATTTAAAAGCAATAAATATGCCAACCACATGCCGCTCAAAAAATATGCTTGAATGAGTTTAACTTTATAAGCTTAATCCTATATATGGTTCGCATTTTAAACTTATAAAATATGATCCACAAGATAAAAATAAGCGCAAATTTGTTGGAAGATCAAATAACTAATATACCAAAAGAAGGGTGACAAATAGGTTCATCATTAACTAATATAAAAGCTAAAACCAGAAAAAAAAAACAATAATCTAAAGGTTTATTTAACCTCTAAAAACAACTAACCATAACTAAGAATATAAGAAAATAAGTCATGAGAGAAGGAAGTTATGCTTATGCTTATGCTTCTGCAAGCAATAAGCAAAAATTAACGTAAGCTATTATTTCTATAAGGATTTTATTAAAGTTCTAGTTAAGTCTAGACTAAATACTTACTCTACCATCATTTTTAAAAGCCATCATCATTTTTTTAATCCGGTATAAAGTTTTGGATATAAAGGTAGAGATATCAAAGGATTTTTTTTAGTAAATTTTATTATTCCTTTCCCTCCTGTTGTGTATATGCTATAAATTAGAGCAATTTTAAATAAGTTAGACTCCCCTCCCAATTTTCTTAATTGATTCCTTGCATAATTTACTACTTTTAGTCATTCCACTCTAAGGAAGAGTAATGAAATATTTGAGGAATAAGATTTCATAATTCCTGCAAATACTAGCATTGAAAGAAAAAAAATGTTTTATTGATTTAAGAAGGAGCTTGCAAAGCTGATAGGTGAGGTCCAAATAGACCTTTCATTGAATAGTAGGTATGTTATCCTCAAACAAGCATGGAAGATGGTAAAAAAAAAAAGAGTCAACCAATTCTGGACCAAACCACAATCACAATTCACTATCTTCCAAAGGACAAAATGAAGCAAAGCAAAAACAAAACCCATAGATTGAAAGCAGAATACAAATCCCAGAGAAAAAAAGCATAACACAAAGACGAGGCTTCTTGAATACAAATCAAAAAATTAGTATAAAGGTAGATGAATTATCTGGATAGACTGACAACTGGAGACGACCATAATAAACCAATGATAACCACAACAAAAAATGCTTCTTAAATGCAAAAACTAGTGAAATATGAAAACAAATATTGAAGAGAAAGAGAACATTATTTTCATGTTAATAATAAATCAAAAACAAAATCAACATCATTTACGATAAATCCAGAAGAAATGTTGACGACATTTGGGGATGATTTCAAGAAAACATCACCAAATGTTGAACATTCACGACAAATTTAGAGGAATGTCAACAAGAGGTTAATTAGTGGCGACAATTCATGAAAACCGTCACTAAAGGACTAATCATTTAGTGATGTTTTTAATAAAGCATCGCTAAATATTTTTATATATATTTATATATTTAAAAAATTATATAATATAGAAATTCTATAAAATAATATAGAATTTTTATATAATAAATTGAGTTTTGTGACACCATATAAAAATGTCGAATTATATATTTTAAAAGAGAAAAATAAAAAGTATAAATCTATGTAATATTAATTAATTTTGTGTTTATAATTTTATAAATTTTTTAAATAGCATTGTTGTTAGTTAAATTTATTTTTACATGCATAATCATTGTCAATAATATTAAATTTGATTTTTATGACTATGATATTAATATTTAATATTGATTTCTATTTTTTACTATATTGAAATTATTTTTTAATTATATTGTAATTAATATAATTATATAAGGTAATTAATATAATGATATATGAATGTATAGATAATAATTGTAATTAATATAATGATTTATGAATGTATAGATAATAGATAAATTTTCTCATATCTTAGTTATCATATTATTCTATTTAATCATAATTCTCTATTTATTATATATAAATTCTATAATGTTATTTAGAATTTGTATGTTATATATAATTTGTATGATATATAGAGTGTAATATATAGCAAAAGGATTTGGTGATGATTTTTGTATTCATTGCTAAAGGTGAAGTCAAAACCCTGCCATTTTATGAAATTGAGAACCTAATTACTCAAAGATAGGGCATAAATTGTTTGAATAGAGCTTACAAACAATTATAAGCCTAAAATAGGGCCCAATTACAAACAATAGACATTCTAGAGAGTTTCATTACAATTTACATCAACGGTCCAGATGAAATGGAAGATTCAAGAGCATTTGATTGGAAATACATTTAATATCACCTCGAAAACCTACTTTTGCCTCTCTTCACCTTCAACAGGCAGTAGCAACAACAACACAAGCCTTATCCTAATGCTTACTCTTTACTCTCTATCATCTTCTTCCTTTTCTAGGTAATTGGTCAACTCTATTCACTTCTCTAGTTTCTACTTTTACTTCATCTTATGAGGACTGAATTAACTATTAAAGCTTTTTCCTTTAACACTATTACCGTTGGTAATGATGGTGTATATTCATATTCTTTTTTGGAGGCTCATAAAGATTCTATGTTTTTCTGTTTTTTAGTCATACAACTTTCATCATATGAAGTTGTATAAGTTAATAGATCATAAAATTAACATTGCTAGAATGTTGTAACAAATTTATGTGCAAGTGGGATATTTGTGTGTGTGAATGACTAGCCAAGATTTCCAAAGTCATTTCCTCAGCATTTCTTCTTATTTACAATGTTTCTATTATTTGTTGTAAGTTCAGGTTTGAGATGTTGTCTCTTGTTGATGCTTCTGGTTAGAAATAACGTATTATATTTATACCTAAGTTCAAAATTAGTGTATGGATTGATCATAGCTATAAAGATAAGTAGTGAATTTTACCTTGATTGATAATCAACTTTGTATTAGATTTGATGATAGAAGACTTAAAAAAGTTATATAGTATATGTTTTATAATTTGGTAGTGTCTTTAAGTAGGTTATAAGTTATGTTTGGAGTCGACAATGTATAAAAGTACTGATATTGTGTAAATAGGTTATAAACTTAACTTTAACCAGTTATCCTGACTTATTGATGTCAATTCATAATCTTAGAAGTGTCTCAGATGTGAAAAGAATATTCAAATAATTCTCGAATACTGAGGGTATGTACGGGAATATACACTATGAGAGTGGGGTGCTATATTTAAAGTATCATTCACAAAATAATGTATGAAATTATGATAATTGAAGATATTATCCATATTTTCTTAAATATTTATGGGGCATTTTTTAAACCAAAAAACATAACTAACCATTTATAATGACCTTGTGGAGTAGAGAAAGTAGTATATGGAGCACTATCTTTATTCATTTTTATATGCCAAATTCAACTTTTGCAATTAAATTTAGACAAAATTTATTTTCCTCTAGTCAGGTTTATTAATGTTTCTTTATGGGATAAAAATATCCATCACATACTGTATTATCATTTAATTTTCTATACTTTACTATCATCCTTGCTTTATTTCATATTATTTTTGCATGTCTTCTAACTATAAAAGTTGAGGAGCAATAAGGGGGTTTATTAGGCCTAATTATCTTTAGATTTCTAGATCAAGAAATTATTTTTAAAATTCTTCTTGAACTTTTAAATTATATCTCATAGTAGCAACTCTAATAATATTTTGTTTATTTATTATTTCTAAGTATGTTTCTTCTCTATTTTAACCCAAAATTGTAATGAGTTATCAGCGTAATTTTTTTTATCAGCGTAATTTTTTTATCTTTTATTTTACTAATTCTAGCCCATCTTTGATGGTTTTTAGCTGTTGGTACTTATTTTCTACTTTTATAAAAGTTTTCCTTTTGAAAAACTCAGTTTTTCTTGATATCCTAAAAATTTTAAAATATAAAGAATTTTAATAAACCAGAGAGAGTGGTATCTTTTATTTTTATATATTTTATTTAATAATTAAAAAATTGTATTATATTAGGTTGCTATCTTTTAAGTAAAAAATCAAAATTTTATGTTTAGTTATTTCAAAAGACTATTATATAATTTATTTTTAAAAATATTTTCTATTAAATTTTTATTTTTAAAATTTTTTTATCATCCTTATTGTTATGTTTACTTTGTTCATATCTTATGTGCAATTGATTTCTGTCAATTTTAAATTTTTATATTATTATGTACAAAAAACTGACGATTTATAAAGGATTTTAATATTAATTTGTTAACTATTTTTAATGTATGTTATGCTTAATGTTAGGTATTTTATTTTCACATATATTTTATTGCTACGTAAGTTTAGTGTATTTTGGCAAGTCCTCATTTGTATTGAAATTTTAGTACATTATTATTTGTGATTAAATATAAATTGAAATTAATATTAAAATATAACATACAGCTGTAGTTTGATATAAAAACAATTATAACAAAAGGGAAAGAGGGAAGGGGGATAAAATGATCTCATTGTGAATAAATGAAAAAAATCTTCAGTTTTATTAATTTATACATAATAAAACAGTTCCGGGGGGGGGGGGGGGTGTGGAGAAGGGGGAGAAAATTTTATTTATTTGATCAAAAGAAAGCAAAGGACACGGCGTCACGGGCCCTCTTAGGCAAACAAATGTAGATAGTTTCATATTTTATTTATTTGAGATCAACTTAATGAAAGTTGAAACAAGCAATTGGCAACCTAACACCAAATTACTGCCTCATCAGATGGTGACAGCATAGTTCAACCGCACACCTTCACTTAGATAACCCTTTTGTGTGCTGAAGATTCTGAATTATACATCTATAAGCAAAAGCCACAAAGTTTAAAGACTCTGTGCGAGGCCAAGCTCCAAAATCAACAGAGGTGTTTAAATATACAGTGAAGATGTCTTACATGGTATTTTTCCTCCACGAGCTTGAAGAAACTTTACAATGGGACTTCCGACTTCGAGACACGAGTGGTATGATCATTTTTGCTGGTGTTGGCTCTCTGTGTTCCAGACTGTAAAGAGTAAAATCGAGTTTATCATCACAGTGACCTTTACCTGTTTTGATGGATGCCACGTAGAAAGAGTCGTTGGAATATTCAGGCGACATGGTAAAGATCGGAACTTTCTTTAATTTGTTTCTACGAAGATGTGAGATGAAGTCTACTTACAGGCCTTCGCCACCACTTATATAGAAAGCTTCCATCTTCTCCCATTACTGAATGCATCAAGATCTTGCGTGCATTAGCTTTTAAACTATTCTTCAAAGCTTTTACTTTGCATTGCTCGTATACATTTGTGAAAAGAAGAAGCATTTGTTTTGTGTTGCTAAGGTTTGTTCTGGTATAGGAAACACTGGTTCGTTTGAAGGTGTTTGAACCAAACATCTCACTAGATTACACAGGAACAAGTCGCATTGATTTCTATCTGTCAGATGGTTTCTTGTGGCAGTTGAATGCATTTTAGAATCTTTTTGTCTAGTCGATGCTCTTTAACCACTCTTTGGTTCTAGTTTCATACATAGCTCCCAGGACTAAAGAAGTCTCAACTTAGTTAAGACAAAGTTGAAGAAACTTCCGACCAACTCTACAGACCAGACGTCAGACAAGGTTCCTTCAGCATCAAATTATTATTATTATTATTATTATTATTATTATTATTATTATTATTATTATTATTATTATTATTATTATTATTAT